>LPNX010977718.1:929-32967 GCA_001517045.1 Pseudotsuga menziesii
CCACTAAAGTAAAAGGCTATATTGGTAGCTAAAGGCTACTCACAGTTTCATGGCATAGATTACAATGAGACCTTTGCCCCCGTGGCAAAAACGGACTCCATCAGGCTAGCTCTAGCCATTGCAGCCTCAAGGCAATGGGAGGTACATCACATGGATGTAAAATGTGCCTTTCTGAATGGAGATCTCACTGATGAGATATATATGCAGCAGCCTCAAGGAAGCTCACAGGCTGAGATTGCTTCCTTAAAAGGAGCTATGAACCAAGCCTTCTCCATGACAGATTTGGGGCTCTTAAGTCAATTTCTGGGGCTTGAGATTGCTCAAACCAAAGCTGAAATAAAGGTGCACCAGTCCAAGTATGCCTTGGATTTTCTGATCAAATTCAAAATGCAAGATTGCAAAGCAAGCAAAACTCCTTTCCTTTCAGGAGTGAAGCTGGAGGAAAATGATTCTCCACCGATGGTAAACAATACACTGTATAGACAATTGATTGGATGTTTATTGTATCTGACACATACTCGACCTGATATTTGTTATGCAGTAAGTGTGGCTTCTATATTCATGGATCAGCCTCATGAGATCCATTGGAAAGCAGCCAAAAGGATCCTTAACTTTGTTCAGGGAACAAGGGCACATGGGATCTTCTATAAGGAAAAATCTGATCTTGATTTGATTGGATTTACTGACAGTGATTGGGAAGGTGATAGCACAGACAAAAAGTCCACTTCAGGTTATGTGTTCATGCTTGCAGAAGGTCCAATCATCTGGTCAAGCAAGAAACAGAGTTCCATTGCACTCTCATCTACAGAAGCTGAGTACAGAGGAGTTGTCAATGCAGCAACTCAGTGTTTATGGTTGCAAGGTTTACTTGGAGAGTGTGGTTTCGAACCTGAGTGCTCAACTACTATCTACTGTGATAACTAGAGTACCATTTGAATCTGCAAAGATCCAGTTCAGAAGCAGAGAACCAGACACATTGAGATTCACATGCACCACATCAGAGAGATTGTGCATGATGGTACCATTCACCTACTCTTCTGTTCATCTTCAGAACAAGTAGCTGATATCTTCACCAAAGCATTTTGTGAGAAGACCTTCAGCAATCTCAAATCACTGCTGGGGATTGCCGATCATGCTGTAAAGGCATGAGTGGAGACAATATTCTACAATTTTGTTTTACAGTCCATGTTTAAGGGAGGATTTTGCCAAGTTGGTTTTGCCTCTTTCCTTGTTTCATATGGACTTGCAGTATGTAAAAGGGTGACTAAGCCTTGTTGCTAGAACCTATATTTTGATTTATTACTCATAAATTCAGGCTTAAGGGTGGGTGTTAGAATAATCAAACCCATAGTATTACCCACTTAGACATTAATTCATTTATTTTTGTCTTATTTGCCTAGTTCATGAGTCCCACCATGTGCAAGTTGTTAATTGCCTATCCATAGAGGTCAAACTTGCCATATTTGACTCATGTAGTGCTTGGGAAAGCCTTAGGAATCAAATCTGCTTTATTCTTGGCCTCCTAGGCGCCCTTATACTTTTTCTGCTTTATTGACTGCTTTTTCAGTGTTTTAAGGCACATAGGAAAGCAAGACTAGGTGAGGTGAACTTGTTTTTTGCCCCTTTCATCCTCCAATATTTTCTCCATGCAAAAGCATGTATGAGATGACATTTCACCACTCATTAGCTTTCCCATGTGCACTTGCCAATTCGTGAGCCTCATGACAGATTTGGGATCATCTTTTTACACCTATGGGGGATTTGCCTATTTTGGGTAAGCCTGCTTTATGCTAGTTTTGGATGCCTCCTTATGCATTCGACCTATTGATGTATTCTATATATTTAGAAATCTATGTTATTATAGGGTTGGATATTGTACATCGAGTTAATATAATTTTGTGTTACAGCTCCATATTCAGTCTCCATTGTTAGCAATTTTGCATGATCAATTGATAATTGTTGTGAGTGAAATTAATCTACTGCTGGCCTAAATTTCTATAGAATTATCATTTCCTGCAATGGTACTTATTGAAAAAGCATGTCCACCAGGACTTATGATTGAGCAAGTGGAGCAACGGAGAGATGAAGAGGAGGAGAGGATCAAGAAGCTTGACCAGGTCAGCATACATGATGTAGATTGGTTGATCAAATGACCCTTCGTAGTGGAAGGAAATATTCACATCTACATTCAATTTTGGCATAAACTAGCTAAAAATGAGATTGAAGATCACAAGTGCAATTCCCAGCTTGGCATTGAATCCACCAGTTACCCTGATATTGAGGAATTGCTACGTATTTGGAAAATATGGAGAGATTTTATGGGATTTTATTTTAGTTTTGGTTTTTGATCCCCTTTAGAGGAAAATCTATTCTTTGTAATAATTATTTAAGAGGTTGTTCTCGAATGTATCAGGGACTTTTGACTTTTGGAGGAAGAAAGATTCATACAGGAGACTGAAAAACACCTCTGTTTTTCTTAAGGTTTATGTAATTTATTGAAAAATTCTAAATAAATATAGTATTGTTGTTTCTTATCTCTTGTATTTGATCTGGTCGAATTTCTTTAAAATATCTTAATTTTCTTATTTTGAATGATCAGATGGTGATGTGATTCATTTGTAATTGATTAATGTGTTTTCTCATAACTGAGATTTTTCTTTTTTACTAGTTAATACATTGACAAAGCTTAAAGGAATTTATTCCTTAACTGTCTTTATCTATTTCTGCAAGTGATTTAACAGTAAATTTTTTACATCTTATATGTTGTTTTTTCAACTAACATGTGTGTTACAGAGAGAAATTCCTATGGCTTGGGGTACCACAACAAACAGCTTAACTCTAGAAATCAATCCTTTCCTATATACAAGAGAAACCAAACAACTAACACTAAAGGATCTCAATTCGTACATTATTCCGGACGCTTGATGTGGATCCCCGTTGAGCTTTCCAACTTCAGCTTGAATTGATAAATTGCTTCCTCAACATTCAATAAACAAGATAAGCATACTATATATAATTGTGTTAGCTCTACTCTAGCATATATAATCAATAACATATAAGCATTTGAAATCATCCATGGATAAAATATTAATTCAAAAACACATTATTGGATTGGAAAAGATATTTCTATTAATATAAAATCAGAGATTACAATGAATACAAACTCTATCGACACGTCTGCAAATCGGAGAAACCGAGTCCCCCACTTGGGCCTCTACCACTTCAATCCTCCATCTCTCAATAGCAAGCTCACAAGCAAATGGTAAGCTTGGGAAGAACACAAAAGTGCTCCAAGGGACAAAGGGGATGTAGACTCAAGCACAAGTTCCAGCAACAATGGAATATAGTTCTCTTGCTCTCAATTTCTCATGCCTTCAATGTATCCAAAGGGTTCCTTATATAGCTCTTTAATGGGGTAATGAAAGGTCGAATCCGAGAGATCTCAAGGCATATGGAAGGCCAGGAGACAAGCGAGTCAGATCCACATCAAAGAAAACTCCAAAAGAAATTGGCCTTTTGCACACATCCCGATGTATGCATTTTTAGGGGTCAAACCCGCGTATATATGCGATAAAGGTTTTAAAATTCACATATGGAAACTTTTACATGTTTTTAGGGATGATCAAGGAAACATCAAAGGAACAAAAATGGTCCATGGGGTCTAAGGAATCTGCATAGGGACATAGAAGGCCATAAAAGTGTGATTCACCATGTGTGGTAAAATCAAATATAATAGATGCCCCCTAATGTGTGAGGTCAGAGGGATCATACGATGGCCGAAATACATTATAAGTCCATCCCAGAAATGAAGTGATGAAGAACCCAGTGGAAGAACCAGCCATCCAATCAGCACTATACAATGGTACAACTCTGCATATAACTACAAATACATATAGTAGTCCCGAATACATAAGAGTACAATGGCCATGAAAAGGCATGATACAATATGACATATGTGGTCATCGCCACATACAATATACATAGATCAGAATCTCCATGATGAAGATATACAAAGGACCATGATCTCCATGAAGACTGAAGATATACAACAGATCAAGATCTCCATAATGGCTGGAAATGTCTGACATGTACTGGAATCAAGTCACGAGAGCTGAAATCTCATGAACACTGGCACGATCAAGGAGGTAGCATATATGAGATGCCACCAATATAGAAGGTATTATACACACACCGCTATGATTACATGTCCTACTATGTGAATAGAGGTGTCGAGGTCGAACATAGTAGTCCATCATCTAATTACCGTTCATTGATGTATATCATTAACAGACGCGAGATCAGCCACTGATAATGAAAATGGGAATCAAGGTACTAGAGTGCAAACTAACAAGTGTGAATAAATGTGTTAAGGTCGAACACTTGAGAGAATCCATCGATCAAGGGACATTGATGTATTCCCAAAAAAATGTCGATAGTCAGAGAACCTGCCACTGATGACTGCAAGTCTCAATGCACTCAAAGATGACTCTAGATTCATATCCAAAAATAAATGATCTAAAGTCGATGGGATGAAATCCGCTGGAAGGAGGGCATTAAGGCATCCCCCATCATCCAACATGAGGTACTCAGTGAAGCTATATGATGTGGAAGGACTCGATCATCAGGTGAAAGAACCAATAACTGTACCGAGAATGGCCGACATGCAAAGTCAAGATAGCTGAGGAATGGAATGGCTGACTCAGGTTTCAACTTCCTTCGAACAAGAGCATAATGGCAAATGGTGACTAAATATAGGCAGCATAGACTCGATATGCAAAACTGGGACATCTCTGTAACACAGGAGGCATCGGTAGAGGCTCCATAGGGACTGGAAGCTTAACCAGTCGATGGAGATAAACTCAGATAAACGAGTATAGCTCCTAAAGTCAAACTATTAACCCAACCAATGGATGTGATATACAATGCTATGTTCGAAGGTGACACGACTCAACTGCTGCCAAAGATAACATCTTTCCTTGTTCGGCTTTTTGGTTTTTTAATTTGTTTTTTGGACCTTTTCAAATATCTGAAAAGCTTGAAAAGAATAAAATTGCTTTAAAGTTACAGACTAGGAGGAGACGAGTGTCAAATGGGAAAAGAAACTAGTTCCAAACAGTGGAACATACCTATGCTCAATGCAAGGATACATGTGTAGGATAGCGACACTTGGGAGAAAGTCCCCTCCCAGTAAAAATAGCAAATAAATCTGCAAAGGATATATAAAATAGCTCTGTATAGCTAGACATGAGATAAGCTCAGGCTATATGGGTGATACTCAAAGTCAGGGAAGCTGACATAAGGCTCACTAAGGCAGGAAAAGCTCATGATAATGTAATTACAACTTGACATAAGGGAGTCCGGGGGAAATAGGCCAACAAAAGATCAAGAGGAGTATGAGGCTCTTGCAAAATGTCATGGCAATACTATACAACGAACTCCCACACCCTAAAGGACAAAATTGTCAGCATGGGCACCAAATGCAAATAAGGAGCTAACTAGGGTACCCATGTAAGGTCAAGCTCTACCATTCAAAACATGCCACTTCTAAAGCAACAAGAAGGTTTTGTGACAAGATAGAATGGGTTCATACCTACGGTTATGATGAAACAGTCACAAGGTCATGCAAAATGCAAACGGTGGTGAAACCTAACATATATGCCAGTTTAGACATGATACCTAAAATTGGCATGAATGGGTCAACACAATGGTTGAAACGACGCTCAAAATGGTCTCCTACATCATATATTAGTCAAAAAACGGTCCAAAAGGATTAGAAACGGTCTAAACTATAGAAAAGGGGGTAAAAATTTTGAAAAATTTGAAAAATTTCTATAAATAGTAAAAAATTCAAAACATTATATAACATTTGAAATTTTTACTCAATTGAGCTCAGAACTTCAAAAGCGAACTCCGGGAGATCCAGTCAACGGAATCCGCCACTGTTTTTTCCAGGTAATTTCCCATGCCCTGCTCTTTCATTTTCATGTAAAATTTTCAATTTTCCATGGTTAATTTTGATTTCTAGGCCACCCTAAAGTGCGCACCTCGGCCCACGTGGAAATCAAGGATTTTTCCGCGTATAGGGCTAGAATACGTGGAAAAAGCCCTCAAAGTCGCGCACATATGCTGTTGTTTAGCAAACAGTCGTGTATGCGGCCGCAGTTAAGTTTTTTAAGGATTTCTAATGACCCAAACTTGATTTAAACATGCAGGATGGTTCTAGAATGGAGAGAATGTGAGCACGGGGATGTAAAAGAAGCAATACCTGGTGATATAATGGCACACTAGGCTCTTCATGCATGCAGGCTCTACAAATGTTGGTGTCTTAGTGGATTAAGAGCCAAACCAAGACTGCTACAGATGCTAGTAGACTACTGGGATCCTGACTCAGAGTCTTTCCAGATCGATCGAATGTCCCTCACAATAGAAGTGGAGGATATATACTTTATTACTGGACTTTCCCGACAGGGGGAAGTGGAAAACCTACGATCTCACGAGCCTGGAGGTGGCCTCACCATCGATGAGTACATATCCATGTATTGTTATCCGAACATGGATAAGGCCAGGATTCAGATCCCAACTAACTCCATATAGGTGCTAGGCCTAAAGGCCATGCTATTGACACTGGGCAGGATAGCAGGGCTAGATTCACTCCACCAGGCCTCACAGCCTCTGATGTTCTATACAGTGGAGTGCATGAGACCCACTGTGTATGATTGGAGCACTACACTACTAGGAAACATGAAACACCAGCTCAGTGAGTGCAATATGGGAAGAGTACGAAACTTCGGTTTTAGTAGAATACTGAGCACATTTTTCTTTGAGCGTGTTCCAAGATTGAGCCCTAGAGTTGATGTTCCTCTTCACGGGGTTCGAGATTTGACCCAACGACATTGGGCAGACATGATGCACAGACTGGGTGGAGGTAGGGTGTCCAACCCCTATCCAGTTGATTTCTTTCCATGGTGGCGACGACAAATAGTTGCCATCGATGATTACCCCTATGTGGGGATAGATTTCCAGGGAGACCCTGAAATTCCATTACCACCAGGATTGGAATACGATGACATTGGTAACAAATCTCAACCCTCTTTCCAAAATTTTTGAGTTATTTAATTTTTTTGTGTTTTTTGATATATGGAATAAAAAAGACATGTTTTTGTGTGACAACACATAGTGACATCCTATCATATATATGCAGATGTAGGACCGTGGTGACCTGAAGGCTTCCCTCACCATAGGCGGAGGGGAAGAAGAGATGGCATTATGGGTGTGGATGTAGAGCGGACGCTCCAAAGCATTCATACCAACTTCGTGAGGCTGACACACAGGGTACAAATGGTGCAGGTCGAGGACCTGCCTGAGGCCATGCAGCGTCAGGTGGTGGGTACGCCATGAGCATGGGTGTGGTTATTTAGACAGCTAGCTAGAGCCGTGGTGACATTCCATGATTAGAACCCCCCTCCTCTTCCCCAGGCTTAGATACCTGGGAGTGATACATTTTGTACTACCATGTATTTATATTTTGGTGGCTCGAGAGCCCCATTTTTGTATTATGACAATATGTATTACCACATTTTGGATGTTTTAATGAAAAACTTTTATGATGATTGGTTTCTTTATTTACATGTGTAAAAATGTATGTTTGTGATGAGCTTTGATCCGTCGGACCTCAACTTGTGTGCATTAAAAGTTTGTGTTAAAAGAATGCATTCAGCAGGTTAATTAATGGAACAACATTAACAGAAATTAAATACTGAAAACAGATGGAAAACAAACTGATAAACAGATATAAGGAAGCACAGAATCAGAGCATCACAAACAGAAGTTGATAACAGAGTTCACCCCCTCCACTGGGCTACGTCTCCGGGTCCCTCTCCAATGGGTACCGATCCAATTAATCTTTTTAAAATGGTACAAAATGGTTCTGGAAACAACTTCAGCAACTGTAAACAGAATGCTGTACAAAATATTTAAGACCTTTCTCTCGAAATTACAATCAGCATTCAAAGATAAAGAAAGCTAAAATATAATAGAGAATGTCGACTTCTTTAGCACAACATCTGGACACTTCGCAGCAAAAATGATCTCTAAGCTTCTCATAACAGAGAAATGATACTCTGCGCTCCAAAACAATCCACCCCCCTTCTCGGTGGCCAACCTCCTCTATTTAAGAGTTTAGCATGAGGGATAAGTAACCGATTTGATTCCATCATCTCAGTTGTTATCTTTTTATTTATTTATTGTTACAACCATACGTTAAGCTGAACCATGCAATTCGGACAAGTCACTGCACAAGCATTATGTTACCATGACGATCCATATCCCCGAAAGGTGGCAACTAACTCCACGCACACGTTGATTCACAACATGTTGCAATGACCGTTACGCACATATGTTGCACCATACCATAGCATCACACGTAACGTAACCATTTGATGTCACCACTAACTTCACCATGTCGCGGCAAGTGTAAAAAGTCTGTCACAGCTAAGTCTGTCATAGTAGTGTGAAAAGTCTGTCACAGCAGTGTGAAAAGTCTATCGCAACTAATTCTGTGAGTTAAAACATGTGTTATGTTCTTTGAACCATAGATTAAATACCATTGTACCATATTGGATCAGTGTAAATTAAAGATGAATAATCCTTCGGATCATTCCTCCCCATTGGAGAGCTTTTGGACCACCAAAAGCCTAAATTATTTGGCAAGTAAGTGAGGGTATAGCTCCCTCACTTTTCCAATCTCCATCCATCTTGCTTTTCTAGGATGCATGCCTTTAAGCCCCACTCGAAGGTACTCAGCATTCCCCCTTCGTGAAGTTCTTACACTTTTTTCAAGAATAACATCATCCTACAACTCATTCATATATTCAGGTGCCATATCATCAACTGAAGGAATTTGTATGTTAATTTCCTCCTCCATGATCATAGGAGGCTCATACAATTTAAGATTCTCAACATTGACAAGTGAATAAATTTGCATGTATGGAGGTAAATTCAAGCGAAAAGCATTAGTACCGATCTTTTCCAAGATCTCAAAAGGACCATACCTGATAGGTTTAAGCTTTTTACCTTCACCTTTCATTCTTTCTTTGGTGATATGTAACCAAACTCTGTCACCAACCTGAAATTGATTATCAACTCGATGCTTGTCATGCCTGGCTTTGTACTTTGCCTGGCTCTTCTCCAATTGTTCTTGAACTGCCTGCTGCACTTCTTGGATTCTCTGAATGAACCTTAGTGCTTTATCTGCATCATGATGTCCATCCACTGCATCTTTTCCAAAAGAGAAGTCCATCAGTGTTTTTGGCAGATAACCAAAACAAGTTTCAAAAGGAGATATGTTCATGGAAGAATGAACTGCATGATTGTAGGCATGTTGTATATACTGAAACTGCTCATCCCAAAGTTTAGGATGTTTACTACAATATCCTCTGAGCAGCTGAACCACTGTCCTGTTTACTACCTCTGTTTTCCCATCGGTATGTGGATGAAAAGAGGTACTTTTCTTCAGTTTAGTGTCCATAAGCTCCCATAAAGTCAACCAGAAGACTCCCAAGAACCGGGAATCCTGATCAGATACAATAGACATGGGTAGCCCAAAATGTACCAAAACATTTTGAAAGAATAGATGAGCTGTTTGTTCAGCAGTGATCTGCTTGTTACATGGCATTAAGATACACATTTTGTTGAATCTATCCACAACAACATATAGATAATCATGCCCTTTTCTAGACATAGGTAGTCCTCCTACAAAGTCCATAGAAATGCTTTCCCAAGGACGAGAAGAAACTGGAAGAGGTGTGTACAAACCCAATTTCCTATTGCTAGGCTTACTCATTGCACACATAACACAACCTCTTATGTATTTAGCTACAGTTTCTTGCCTCTGAGGCCAATAACAATGATTCTGCAATACAGACAATGTTTTACTTACTCCAAAATGTCCTGCAATCAATGAACTATGTGCCTCTCGGGTCACATGCACTCTTTCTTTCTCTAGAATGCAGAGTTTACCAAGATGATACAAGAGTTGATTATGCACATAATAGTTTTCTTCCTGTTTACCATGTATTAGTGATGCATATACTTTGTTAAAATCTTTATCTTCTGCATACTATTCAATATAACTTTCATGTGTTAATGAACTGTTTTGAAGAATGATTGAAGCATTTGTAGGAGGCCTTGATAACATGTCTGCTACCTTATTATGAATTCCCTTTTTGTAATTAATTACGAGATGAAACTGTCGTAAGAATCCCATCCATTTTAAATGCCTACTTTGTTGTACTTTAGTTTGAGATTGTAAATATTGAAGTGGCTGATGATCAGTATGTATAACTGTTTCTTTTCCCATAATATAATGTTTCCACTTCTTCACACTCTGTACTAAAGCATACAACTCTTTTTCATAATTCAGATAGTTACTTACCGTAGTAGAGAACGTTTCTGAATGGTAACAGACTGGCTTCCTTCCTTGCATCAAAACTACTCCCATGGAAAACCCGCTGGCATCGGTTTCGATCTCAAATGGCTGCTGCAAATCTGGAAATGTCAGAACTGGTGCTGTGCTAACCTTTTCCTTCAAAGTGTCGAAGGCTTTCTGATGCTTTCCTCCCCACTGTAAAATTTCTTTAATGCTTGTTAACACATGTAATGGAGCAGCAATGGAAGAAAACCCAGAAATGAATTTCCTCCAATACTGAACCACACCCAGAAAACTTCTGATTTCAGTAATGATGTTAGGCCGTGGCTAGTTTACAATGACAACAACCTTGGCTGGGTCCACTCGCAGGTGGCCTCCACCAATAATATGGCCCAAATATACTAAAGAAGTTTTAGCAAACTCACATTTAGACATTTTTACATAAAGCTTCTCCTTCTTCAGTACATCTAAAACTTTCTTCACATGTACAATATGCTCTTCCCAGGTTTTGCTAAACACGAGGATATCATCCAAATATACAATTACAAAATCATCAATGAATGGTCGAAAGACATCATTCATGACCCGCATGAAAGTAGCAGGAGCATTACATAGCCCAAAAGGCATTACAAGCCATTCATACAAACCCTGTTTTGTTTTAAACGCTATTTTCCAGGCATCATTTTCAGCAACACGGATTTGATGATACCCACTACGCAGATCCAATTTTGTAAAATGAATTGCATGTTTCAACTGATCAAGCAAATCATCAATGTGAGGAAGAGGATACATGTTTTTAATGGTGATTTTGTTAAGGGCCCTGTAGTCGATACACATCCTCCACGACCCATCCTTCTTTGGAACCAATACTATAGGAGAGCCACAAGGATAAGTGCTGGGCCGGATTACCCCCTTCTCAATCAGCTCCTAAACCTGATTCTTGATTTCCTTGTTCTGCATTACAGACATCCGGTACATGGCTATGTTCAGGAGTGGCACATCCTGCTGCAAATGTATCTCATGATGAATCTCTCTCCTCGGTGGTAACCCCTTCGGATCTTGAAACAAATCATCATACTCAGAAATGATGTCAATCAGTTTAGATTTATGCTTAGGGTCACATTATTCAAAATATTTAGAGACTTCATCATTTTTCATCTTAACCATCATCAACACAAAATTCTTACTAGCATTTACCAACCTCTTCATTTGTCCTACAGAAACTATTGCTAGATTGGTTTTTATCTTATGTGCTCATACAATATATTCCATACCTTCTTTAAAAAGATGATACTTATTCTGCTCTCTATAAAATACTGCTTTCCAGTCATACAAATATGGAATCCCAAGTACAATCCCGCAAATGTCAAGTGGTACTACATCCAATTCTACCTCATCCCTAAACTTTTCAGTAATTGCAAATTTTAATACACATTTCTTTGTAACTTGCAATCGTGTATCATTAGTAACCCAACCTAGAGGATAGGGATTTTCATGAGGCACAGTAACTAAATGCAATTTCTTAACCACTTCTTCTGATATCAGATTTACTTGTGAACCACTATCCAACAATGTATCAATCTTTGTGTGATTTGCAATGACACGAACATGAAACAGTGCACTTCTATCTTTATCATTTTTCTTAGAAGTAGATGGCAGACTTGTACTTGCACTAGAACTTGGTTGTGCATCAATGGGAAGTGAGATACTTTTATCCTTACCTTGGATTCCGACAGTTGTAACCTTTGCTTCATCACCTGAGTCGGATCCCAAGTCTTGAATAACTGTGGCAGTAGCTTTTTCTTTTCCTTTGTCTTTGTTTCCTCCATACTTCTTTGGCCTTAACTCTGAATGAAGTTTCCAACACTTAGAGACATCATGTCCCTTCTGACAATGCGAACATGTAGGCTTTTCACCCTCTTCTTCACAGTAGCCATCTTCTTTTTCCCCTTATCTTGACCTTTCGATTTGCTGTCAAATTTAAAATATTTCTTCCCAAAAGTATCATTAGCATGCTTAACCCTAGCTTCTAAATGGGTAGCTTGAACACATACATCATCCAAATTACTGGGTTTAAACATCAACAAAGTATGTTTCAAATAAGAATGCATGCCACCAATGTACTTAAGAAGAGTTTCATGTGTATCTAATGCAATATTCAATGCAATAGCCCTTTTTTCTGAATTCATGAGTATAATATTGAATGCTTTGTTTTTTAGCTTGTCTAAACATTTTCCAACCCATGGTTAATTGTTGAATATGGCCTAAAGGATAAAATTGTTTCCTTAATACTTCAATGAATTCATTCCAAACTGAAATGATTTTACCATTCTTTCGAAGATCTTGCTGAATCTTGATCTCCCACCAAGTAAGAGCCATTCCACTCATTCTCAAAGTGGCCAATTGAGTCCTTGAAGGGTCATCATTAATGCCCTGCACCCTGCAATATACTTCAAGCTGCTTGATCCAATTGTCTAACTTTTCAGCATCTAAATCTCCATTATAAATTGGTAACTCAAATTTTACATCCAATTTGAAATAAGGCATATTAGGACTTGCATTATTTGAATGAGAAGTATGAGAAGAAGAAAAAGTCTGTTTAGTGTCAGGAGGATCACCATCACCTCCTACTCCTTTACCCTTTTCTTCCGGCTTCACTTCTGCATCTCTGGATGAAGATCCTTCTTCTTTCTTCTTCCTTTCTGCTCGCTCATCAAGTAGAATTTCCATCATGGATTTCATGCTCATAAAAGACTCTAAAAAATCAGATTCAGAAATAATAGGTTTTTCCCGTTCTGTATGTCCTTCTTCTTCCCCTCGTGGAGAAGACATGGTTCTTGAGAATGTTCTCCTTGAGCCAATATCAGGATCTCCTTCAACTAATACTCCTTTACCATGCTTTAACCTGGACCTGGTAAGCATTCACAAACTTGCACAAGCGGTCAACCAGCTCTGATACCATAACATGATCCATCGGACCTCAACTTGTGTGCATTAAAAGTTTGTGTTAAAAGAATGCGTTTAGCAGGTTAATTAATGGAACAACATTAACAAAAATTAAATACTGAAAACAGATGGAAAACAAACTGATAAACAGATATAAGGAAGCACAGAATCAGAGCGTCACAAACAGAAGTTGATAACGGAGTTCACCCCCTCCACTGGGCTACATCTCCGGGTCCCTCTCCAATGGGTACCAATCCAATTAATATTTTTAAAATGGTACAAAATGGTTCTGGAAACAACTTCAGCAACTGTAAACAGAATGCTGTACAAAATATTTAAGAACTTTCTCTCGAAATTACAATCAACATTCAAAGATAAAGAAAGCTAAAATATAACAGAGAATGTCGACTTCTTCAGCACAACATCTGGACACTTCGCAGCAAAAATGATCTCTAAGCTTCTCATAACAGAGAAACGATACTCTGCGCTCCAAAACAATCCGCCCCCCTTCTCGGTGGCCAACCTCCTCTATTTAAGAGTTTAGCGTGAGGGATAAGTAACCGATTCGATTCCATCATCTCAACTGTTATCTTTTTATTATTATTGTTACAACCATACGCTAAGCTGAACCATGCAATTCGGCCAAGTCACTGCACAAGCATTATGTTACCACAACGTTCCATATCCCCGAAACGTGGAAACTAACTCCACGCACATGTTGATTCACAACACGTTGCAATGACCGTTATGCACATATGTTGCACCATACCATAGCATCACACGTAACGTAACCATTTGATGTCACCACTAACTTCACCATGTCACAGCAAGTGTAAAAAGTCTGTCACAGCAGTGTGAAAAGTCTGTCACAGCAGTGTGAAAAGTCTGTCGCAGCTAATTCTGTGAGTTAAAACATGTGTTATGTTCTTTGAACCATAGATTAAATACCATTGTACCATATTGGATCAGTGTAAATTAAATATGAATAATCCTCCGGATCAAGCTTATTGTCTATGAAACAAATGCCAATCTAACACATAGTTAGCATATGAGTCAACAACTTGATTATAAATTCTTGGAACATATATGTATGTTATGTTTTCAAATTGCCACTCTAACAATCTCACATGTAAGAATCTCCATAATATTGTTGGATCTCTAACATGATACAAGGCATTAATGTGTGACACTACTAACTCCAAATCAAGACGTACCTCAAGAGAGAGAACACCATGTAAAATGGTATCCCATAGAAGCTCGATAACGGCACTATATTCAGCAACATTGTTTGAAGAGGGTCGTAAACATACGCCTCCTGAAGACAATACCTGACCCGTAGGAGTATAAATCACCCAAACAACAAAGGCTGAGTGTTGAGTGTGATGGCTTGCACCATCCATGAATCCTATATAGATGGAAGACTCCCTTGACATATGCCATAAGAAACGGAAGCTAATCAACAAACCTGATCACCATAAGAAAGACCTAGCTATGCAAAAATTCTATACAATAATATACAATAGTCATCTCTGGCTGAAAATTATGCATAGTACTTTTTATGATAGATCCCATTTCTAGGCTCTGCCAAGGTCCTCCCCTCATAATCTACTAGCTCATAAGCGCCCTTCTCTAACACATGTTTAACCACGTAAGGACCATGCCACATGGGGTTGAATTTTCTTGCCCCCAAGGGTTCTTTAGCTTGATCCCACAAAAGGACCAAATCTCCTTCACTAAACCTCCTTGGACAGATAGATTTATCATACTGGACCTTAATGCAATGCTTATTCACTTCTAGAGCCACTAAAGCATCTCGACGTTGCTCATCAAGTTTCTCTAAATGGACCAAACGTTCCTCCAATGGAGAAGTGTCTGGTAAGAGATCTATGGCTAGCTTCAACAAATGGATCTCGCACTTAACCAAAAATATAGACTCCACTCCATGTACAAGCTAATATGGAGAAAAATGGGTGGCAGTCTTAACCGCGGTCCTATAAGCCCACAAAGCAGGATATAACATAATATGCCAATTGGTCTTTCTTTGTGTGATGATTCATTGGAGAATAGACTTGAGTGATTTGTTCACTGCTTCAACTTGTCCATTCACTTGAGGGTAATAAGAAGAAGAATGCTCCTTCTTATACCCTAACTTCAAGGCCAACTCTTCCATCATATGATTCTGAAATTTCCTACCATGGTCAGTGACAAGCTCTTTCGGAATACCGAACCGAGTAATAATCTGGTTGAATACGAAGTGTGCAACTGTCTAACTGTCGGATTTAACTGTAGGCATAGCCTCAGCCCATTTCGTGAAGTAGTCAACAACCACGATAATATGATGATTCCCCCTAGCTAAAGCTAGGTTGCAATCCATGAAATAAAGCCCCCACTTAGTGAAGGGATCGACAGTGATAATTGGATATAACGGGACAGGATGTGAGTGCATATTATGTGTGAACACCTCACAAGGGTGGCACTTCTTGACCACATTAACACAATCTTTAAAGATCGACGGCCAAAAATAACCCGCTCTCAAGATTTTTGGGGTTGTAGAAAGCCCAGATAAATGACCACCACACGCCCCTCCGTGGCAATCATTCAACACAAGCTTAGCCTCCTCATGAGTTAAACAATGACGTAAAATAGAATCTACCCCACGGCGGTACAATGTGTTATCCACTATGAGGTAATTCTTAGAAATGTGATGTAACCGTTGTCGTTCATCCCGTGAAAGGTGAGTAGGGACCTTCAATGTTTGTAAATATATGATAATGTCTCCATACCATGGATCCAAAGTTGAGATCAAGAAGATGTGCTCATCGACAAACGTATCTTCACAAGCCTCCTCCTCCTCCTCGCTTGGGAAATCAGATATAAGCTCTGCAAAAATCAACAATTTCTTTGATTTTGCTAAAACAAACTCGAGATCAAATTCTTGCAGGATGAAAATCCACTCATTATACTTTCCCCCTATCATCCTTCTAGTGAGGACAAAATGAAATGGATTGACATGGGCAACCACCAATGTTTGGCGAAGAAGAATATAGTGTCTCAATCTTTGGACCACATGAATGGTAGCTAAGGAAAGATTATACACATGGGAATAACGGATCTCCGCATCTATAAGTTTTCAGCTCAGATAATATATGACATGCTCCTGGAGCTCCTCATCCTCTTGAACCAAAACCATACCAATCGTCTCCATGGACGCGGCCACATAAATTAGAAAGTCACGGCAATAGTCAGGTGGACTAATCATTGGGGACAATGCTAAGGATCGCTTAAGCGCATCAAAGGACTCTTGGGCTCGCTCATCCTAGTAAAAGGTGGTGTCCTTCTTCAAAAGACGCATAAATCCTCTAGTCAAATTGGCAAAATTCATGACAAATCTCCATAAGAAGTTTTCCATGCCTTGCAAACATTGAAGATGTCTAATGTTTTTCGGGGGAGATAATTGAAGTATTGCCTCAACCTTTAAAGGGTCGACTCTTATACCCTCTATGGAGACAATGAACCCTAATAAGTGACCAGACTTCATGCAAAAGATCCACTTGTGAGGATTTAACCTGACCAAATAATGGCGGCACCTTTCAAACACTAATCTCAAATGGTAGGAATGATGCATTCTCATACGAGAATGAGTAGCAAGGTCATCCAAAAAGACTTCAATAATCGATTTGAGATCATGGAAGATCAAGGTCATAGCCTGCTGAAAAGTGGCTCTGATGTTTTTAAGGCCGAAGAGCATCTTTCGATATGCAAAGGTACCCCAAGGACAAATGAAAGCAATCTTATGTTGGTCCTCGGGCTTAATTTGTATTTGATTATATCCGGAAAATCTGTCCATAAAAGAAAATACCTCGCTTCCCACACACTCATCCGAAATCTAATCGATAAATGGTGTGGGAAAATTATATTTAGGATAGGCACGATTCAATTCATATAAATCAATGCATATGCAGGTCATTCCCTGCTTCTTATCAACTAGAATGGGGTTTGAAACCCACTCCGTTAAGGGAACGGGGTTTGAAGCCCACTCCGTTAAGGGAACGGGATATATAGAACCGACATTCAATAGCTTTTCTATCTCAGCCTTAATCGCGGGTGCTTTCCTAGAATTCACCGCACGCAAACGTTGTCGAACAGGCTTAGCATCGAGATAAGTTTTAATCTCATGTTCACCAATGCGAGGGTCGATACCTGGCATTTCCTCGTATGACCAAGCAAATACATCACGAAATTATTTGAATAGCTTGGTATACTCTTGAATCTCAGCATGGGAACATTCTGCCCCAATATAGACATTCTCAATCTTGCCAGGATCATGAGAGATATTGATAGGAATGGTAGGAGATATATTTTACATGTTTCCATCAGCCATTGGACCAAGAGAGCTTAACGAAACCATGGGACTACCAATTCTCTCACTAAGAATCTCCCTATAGTCTTCACACTCCAAATGGTCAAGCTCAGGAAAAAAATAAGATCTATGATGCAACTCTTCCCAAGGTGGCTCAACCCCAGACATAACCTCAATAATAGCCTCATCTAAAGGAAAAACACTATCAAGGCAGTCATGTGTGTGAGAAGACTGCACTACCCATGCAGGCAACACATAAGGGTCCTCCTCCTCCATCCGTGAAGAGGAAGGACTAGGCTCTACAACAGATCCAATATTAGCTTGATATGCTATCATAGTTGTAGGAAACGACACGTCCATTTCGATGGGATCACATGAAATATTCAGTGTAGGAAGAATCCAAGGATCATCCATATGGTTTGTGTGAAAATACATCGATCTCACAGACGATGAAGCCTCACCGGAACTAGACACTATCATAAGGATGGGTGTAGGACAACCAAAGCTTCCCATAAGGGATGGATACATGCCAACACCCACACTCCCAATTGTCGGTTGAGAGTGCTGGACAATCAGGATAGAAGCCCCTGAAGATGCAGTAACAGGAAGATTTTTGAATGACGTTTGATCAATCGTAACTATCTTCCCATTAAACAAAAAGCATACAACTCGAAATAGAGAAGAAGCTACGGCTTGCATAATGTACATCCAATTCCTTCCCAGCAACAAATTGTAGTTAAGGGGCGCATCAACCACCTCGGCCTCTATCGCAATGGTCTTCCCTCCCAAATGGACCTTAAGAGAAGGAAGAATGTCATGTGGTCGAAATGATATTCCATCAAAAGTAGTCAACATGGTAGAATATTTAGACAACTCAGGGGAACCCAAACCCTTCCAACATGCCAAATACATCACGGAAGCAGCAACGCCTTTGTCAATCATAGTGCGTTTGACAGTCATGTTAAGACATTCTACGTGAATCAAGATAGACACATAGTAAGGAAAGTGAGGCTGAAGTCTCGCGGTTTCAAATTTGATGACAAAGGAAGAATTATCATCGTTAACACCAAGAGCAAAAAGCAAAGCCTTCCTTTGCGAAGGACAACTCTGAAGTACTTCAAGTGCAGACATCACACAAGGAGTGTGGCCCAAATCCTCGACAACAGAATAGTTCTGGATGGCTCGGGCATTAGGATTGTGCCCTGAACACTGAAGGAGTCCCTTACGAATGTGAGGAGAAACTTCAGGTTTATCCACAGGTTTTTCAATATGCAAAGGACTCTCAGGTGGAGCAGGTTCCTTTCCAAGGCTTGGTTGTGACGAACCATCGTCCTTCACATGAGTCATAACCTTAGCATCATGCACCATATAGATGCAACCATGACCACTACAAGCCTCCGGTGGATCTTGATCCCCGCCAAATTAATCATGGGTCCTTGAGTTCATGTTTTGATTATGAGTTAAAGGGTTGGTTTGAACAGTTGGGCCCTGCACTATGAATCTCGAGGCTTGTTCTATCCAAGGGCACAAGTGAGTGAGGTGATCATCCTTACACAACTTGAAAGGAAACTTAACCTTACATTTAGGTTGATTTTCCCCCCAGCATTTTGGGTGTTCTTGTCATTAGAGTTGGCATTTTCATTCTTATTCCCACCCTTATGATTGTTTTTACCCCTCTTTTCATTCCTTTTGGGTTGTTGGTTACCCTTCTGGTCCGATGATTGTACCGCAATCATAGTCTCTATTTGGGTGGGTTGATATGAAGCCATGGCTTGTCCCAAGGCATATTGGTTGATATATAATTTACCGACCTTTTTCACAACCGAATCTGTAGGTTTGGTACTCATACAACCAACAATGCCATGAGCATGTGGTCCTAGTTTGACCTTAGGGTCGAAACTAGAACGCAGAGCATTAGGAATGAACTCATATAACAAATCGGACTGAGCATAAATCAAGTCCAATGCCTGTGCCCTAAAAATGGCTTGTTCCTCGTTATGAACTCTGGATGTAGAAACATCCTTTGCTATATAAGGTAGTAACGATTTAAGGAACAACTCAAGGAGAAACTCTGGCGGTATGAAGGCTTTAATCAATCTCTTCCATCTATGGCACTCTTGGATATGGTCCAGGATATGCGTGGCTTTATCTTGTCGAAATGTCGACAAGAGTTCAGTACCAATGTCGTAATGCACTGGTAGCTGGAAGTGGTTGAGAAAAGTCATAGCTAGGTCATCGAACAAAGCGGATGCCCCCCTAGGTAGCTTTATGTACCATTTCATGGAAGGCCCGATGAGGGTGCGTTGAAATATCCTTAAACGGATCAAATCATCATGTAAGGAGTTACAAGAGCACCATAGGTGAAATGTAGTAACATGTTCACTCAGATATTCTCCTGGTTTTCCCTCGAACTTGGGAATATCTGAGGGAAGCTTCGTAGGGATATCCGTCCAAGCCGGGAATAAGATACCGGATCATTCGTTAGTCTCAACAAGTCAGGAAGATTTAGCATTGCGAGGAAAGGGATCCTAGGTTGAGTAGGTCTATGAGGCTCTCCCTGATAATTTTGGTTCACATAGGGTTGATGGCTGTAACCACCATGGCCATGGCCACAGTAGCCTCCTCCCGTTTGACCCGTGTAGGGTGGCATGGAAGCACCATAATGTGGTGTATCTTGACTATGTGGAGCTACAAAGCCATAATTTGGAGATTAAGTGGGTTGTTGATACCCGTACCCATAAGGTGAATAACTTTGTGCATACTATGGTCCATAATATGGTCCATAAGAAGCCCCATGAGATATCCCATGAGAAACTCCATAGGTAGGAATAGATGTTCTAGAAATAGCAGTATGACCTCTGGAAGTAGGAATACAACCTATCGATACAATAGTAGGTACTTAACTCTGAGACACAATGACACAAGTAGTAGCAGTATGCACATGACTCGTAGAAACATTCTGGCCCGAAGGACCACGTGAATGTGGGGGAGGAATAGCATTTGAAGAACTAGGAATAGAGGATGAAGGGACATGTGAAATCACATAAGTGGTATTCCCTACAGTCATTTGTCTAGGATTTGGTATTCGAATAGGATCACTAGCACTAGGTCTAGGACGAATATGTGATGTGACCTCCACTGTCAGGATGGAGGGTGTAATGTGACTCAAGTCCCCAAATATCTCCTCATAGAAGTGACCAGGAATGCCCCCAGGCATAGTGATAGGTTCAAACTCTGACTCAGTGTGCGGTACCAAATCATGTGTAGGAATACCAAACATATCATAACTACCATAACTAGTGCTTGCAGGTTCATGATAAGTCTCATCGCTCGGCATCCAATACCGGTGACCTGAGGATGAGGGATCATACCTAGAGTGTGTAGGTACATCATGTGAAGGATCATACCCAGAGTGTGTAGGTATATCAGGTGAAGGATCATATGCAGGGGTAGGGTCTTCTTCTTCAACCTCATGAAGTGAAGAAGGTAGCTCAGGAATTTCATCTTCATGATCTCCCATCGTGTGTGAACCAATGTGAGTATGAGTCCTCCTGGTTTGTCTGCTTCTCTATCCCAAAGGAGGAGGATATGTAGAAGGCGGAAGTCCTAATAAATGACAAGAACAGTGAGGAGCTGCACCCGAATCCACAATGACTTAAAAAAAATGAAAAAAACTCTCTAAATTATGCAAACCCTAGGGAGGATAACATGCACAGTGCATACACTAATACAATCTAAATCCAATCACAAGAAAACAAGGGTAGGATATGTGAGCTCCCGAATGAAGCAGGTATGTCTCTCCTGGGAGAGGCTTGAGAATCCCATACACAACAAGCAGAGGTTCGTAACCAATTATTGTGGCCCTCAGCTTCAGCGCATATAGAAACTGTGCTGTCCGACCCCAACCTGGATGGGACACCCGCAGAATAAACCCTGCAAAGTACCCCCTTGATAACCTAGGTAAGGAAACTAAGGTCACCTCAATATAATAAATTCTCAGGAGGACAGTCACAAGAAGGATTGACCATATGGTAAGGGTAGCAAAGCCCGAAACTCTCGAAAGAGCCCCTAGATATGAATACAATCCTGGAAATATCTATAGTGCTACTCAGTTATGACTAGGGGTCATCCCAATCAATAACCGCTCACACTGCCTCGTGCTTAACTCCCTTGTAAGAGGAGGATCCTAAGAAACACTAATTATACCAAGGAATTTCACACTCTCACCTGGACAGACACATACATGTTGTTGTTTAGTGGTCTTGAAGAATTTACTCACAATGAACAATTCCAAGACCCTAAAACCTAATCTTGTTGGTGTACCCTATCAAAGAAAATAGTGTAATCCATTTTAATTAAGCGTTGATTTTATTTGGCTTTATTACTCAAAAAAGGTAGATGGCCATGCAACCAATGGTGTTATGATGCAACATGAAGTAAAATGCACACCTAACAATTAATGCAAATGTATTGTGTCGAATGAAAAATAGGGCATGCCACTATGTGTAATGCAAAATCCTTCTTCAAATGTGAAATACAGTCATTCCTATATGAAATCCTAACTAGTACTTCTCTAAGCAAACCTAGTGCAAGTACCATGCAAAGTGCAAAGTGCAATGCATAGTGATGCAAATAAGCAAATATTTTTGGATTTTTTGAATAAAAATGAGATACTAAAGAAAAAGAATGATTCTACTACCCCCAGAATTAGCAAGCACAATCAAACATCACTCACACAAAGTACTAAGGTAAAATAAATCTAATGCACTAATCCCAAAACAAAAAATCGAAAATGCAATAATAAGAACATTCTTAAAAAATAAATTTACCCTAAACAAAGGTGTCTCTGGTCAGAAACAGAGGTGTATATAGACTCTAGCAGTATCAAAGGAGACTCAACAATCATCAAAATTCACCCAGCAACAATCAATCTTCCTCTAGAAGGAAAAACTAAGGGCATACGCGATTGTTCGCAGTAAAATCACGTATGTACGTGGATACAGTAGTCAAATCCGCGTGTATACACGACTGTGAGTAAAAAAACTCACGTACAAGAAGAGAAATGTATAAAAATGAAGGCAAATGGAGAAACTGAGACAAACTTCACACCAATCAGACGCTATTAAGAAAACATGCCCCCATACCCGACTTAGAAATAGAGAAATAAGAGCAATTCAAGAACATTGAATGCCGATAAAACCCCCAAAGGACAACTACTAGGAATTCCCCAGCAAAGTCGCTAATTCTATTATGAATAGAAATTCCTATGGCTTGGGGTACCACAACAAACAGATTAACTCCAGAAATCAATCCTTTCCTATATATAAGAGAAACCAAACAACTAACACTAAAGGATCTTGATTCGTACCTTATTCTGGACGGTTGATGTAGATCCCCGTTGAGCTTCCCAACTTCAGCTTGAATTGATAAATTTATTCCTCAACATTCAATAAATAAGACAAGCATACTATATATAATTTTGTTAGCTCTACTCTAGCATATATAATCAATAACATATAAGCATTTGAAATCATCCATGGATAAAATATTCATTCAAACACACATTATTGGACAGGAAAAATATATTTCTATTAATATAAAATCAGATATTAGAATGAATACAGCCTCTGTTGGCACGTCTGTGAATCGGAGAAACCAAGTCCCCCACTTGGGCCTCTACCACTTCATTCCTCCATCTCTCGATAGCAAGCTCACAAGCAAAAGGTAAGCTTGGGAAGAACACAAAAGTGCTGCAAGGGACAAAGGGGATGCAGACTCAAACACAAGTTCCAGCAACAATGGACTATAGTTCTCTTGCTCTCAATTCCTCATGCCTTCAATGTATCCAAAGGGTTCCTTATATATCTCTTCAATGGGGTAATGAAAGGTCCAATCCGAGTGATCTCAAGGCATATGGAAGGCCAAGAGACAAGTGAGTTGGATTCACATCAAGGAAAACTCCAAAAGAATTTGGCCTTTTGCACACATCCTGATGTACACAGTTTTAGGGGTCAAACCCACAGATATACATGATAAAGGGTTTAAAATTCACATATGGAAACTTTTACATGTTTTTAGGGATGATCAAGGAAACATCAAAGGAACAAAATGGTCCATGGGGTCTAAGGAGTCTGCATAGGGATAGGGAAGGCCATAAAAGTGTGATTCACCATGTGTGGTAAAATCAGCTATAACAATGTGAACATGTAGGTTACCTTGAATGATTTAATATTGAGTTGATTTTATTTAATTTTTATTAAACAATTGTGATTCAAGTGAGGATTTTTTCATCTCATTTACATTTCTGTCAATGTGGTGAATTACTTATTCTTCAAATATCTCAAGAAAACCTGTAATCAATTCAACATCCTTTTCAAAGTAGTTTAGATCTAGATCAGGTTCCTTTTTCTAGTTAGGTTTAAGTTTTCCTTTTCTTTCTATCAGCAACCTTGTTTTCCAATATGGGAAATGGATCCTCTATGAATCAAATCCATACAAGCCAGCGGAGGCTACAAAAGTATCCATGGGATACCACTACCTCAAACAACTCGAGGATAAAGCAATACTTGTGTGGGATTGCTTGAATCCTTTGGCTGGGTTTTCTCTGTGTGATGTAAGCCTTAAAATCCCCTTTTTAGCCACATACATAGTTGGGGCTTCAAAAACTACACAAAGATTCAGCCTCCCTTGATTCCCTATTAGACTCACCTAAGTGTGCCAGTGACACTTTGTTCATCAATACAACAATGTGCCAACCACATTATGGAAGCGTTGCAGGATCTTGATTTTTTTATGGTTGAATCTTCCGTTTTAAGCCATTTATCTTGGTTTTTTATGCTATCTATGTATTAGGAATCCTTTAAAATATATTTTAGATAGTATTTACCTCTCTTTTATAACGATTTACATATTTTTAAAAGGATTTTAAAGTTTTGTGTGCATTTGTCTTGAGATTGAAATTTTTTTAGGTAACTAATTTTTTTCCTTGGTTTGAGTTCATTTTAGACTTTGCAGAACCTTGGTTGATAGCCAAAACACTTGTTGAGGCCTGTTAGGACCTTATAGGAGAATGTTTGAATAATTTAGGGTCATTTTCCATTGAACTTGGAAGTCTTGGAAACCTCCTTAAAATACTAGGAAAAATCCCTTTGAGTAGTAGTTTTTTTTAGTTTTGTTCAAGTTTTCTTTAAAAATGCTCATATATGAAAGTTTATGACATGTTCACCATTTAGGTCCTTTATTTCATTCTTGAACATGTGAAATTTTGTCTAATTTGGTCATTTTAATCACATATTTGCTTAAGGAAATTTTTAAAAAAATGGAAGAACATGACACATTGTTTCAATTTATGAACATTTAGGCCATGAATTTTGAAGTCATATGAACTTGTTGACCTACAGAACAACTTTGAATCACATTTAAGGAACATTTAAGACCATAATTTAAATCAAATTCACATAAATTATCAAAAATACAAACCTATCACTTAAGATCAATTCAAACACAATGAGAGGACCTTGTTCGTTATTTTCAAAATTCTTGATATAAGTTGTGTTAGAGCCCTTTGTATCCTCTTCACTCCCACCTTCGAGCGATCTGGTGAAAGAGAAATAGGGATGCCAAGTGTAATAGTCTAGGATCAATTTTTAGCATAATGCTGACCCCTATGTATCCTCTTCACTTGCACCTTTGGGTGGTCCCATGAATGAGAAACATGGATCTCAAGTGTACTAGGAATATTTTGAAATTTTGAAGCATATTGTCGATCCAATATTATCCTCTTAAATTTCACTTTTGGGCGGTACTGTGAAAGAGAAAGTGGATCTCAAGTGTAAATTCTTGTCAGTTTTAGAATTTCAAAACATAACAAGAATTTTGCATTGATTTTCAAACCATCAATTTGGAACATTAAATTCAACATTTATAAAGAAAACATAATGCAATTGAAAAATAAAAATTCAATCATAATACTACATTTAAACATCATTTTGAGAGACTTATTAGAAATAGGAAAAACAATGAACATTCAAAAATATTCCATTTCCAATTAGTGAAAGTTGAAGCAAATTTAACACATCTTATGTTTGAAGACAACCTCTTGAACCCTTACTAAGAAATTGAAAACTTGTTTTTTAAATTTGTAAAAGTGATTCTATTTTTCAATTTTAATGTTTGAAGGATCTCAAATAACCTCTTAATATTCCATAGTATATAATTTCATTGAAATAAATGAAAGAGTAGTGATCATTGTGCATTTGATTAGCTTAGCATTTTGAGTCACAAACACCACCAGTCTCACCATCACTCCTCGAAACTAAGCAAACTACCATAAAATAAACTCTTAATATAAAATATATGAAGTTTATTTTTTATATCACCAACATATATTAGGTTAGGGCCTTGGAATAATATTGGATAGTTAACACCCTAAGGCCACAAAACTTTGAAAATAGTATTGATTAAAGAGAATCAAATCCATCAGTAGAAAAGAGTGCATGCCAAGAAAGTGCTTCTAACACATGTGTTACGCATAAGGTCAATCTGAATTAGTAAGGGTGGTACCACCTGTTAGCACTCAGAATGTACCCAGGTTGTGAAAGGTATACTCCAAGGTAACATCAAAACTACTTTAGGAAGAAACTGGTATTTTCTTCCAGAGAGGGATCTCTCAATAAAGATTTAACAAGACCAGATTTAAAATAACATTCACAGATTTATGTATTTGGCTAAAACAATAACATAACCATTGGGCATGGAGTCATATACAATACAAATATACCACAAAGACATATACATGATATTCATCAAAGGCAAGGTAATCATATCATCACAGTCATTCAAATTGATTCAGGTGGAACAGAAGAGATGAAGAAACAACCCATTAATACAGAGCATCAACAAGGATGAGTTCTATATCAACTTTAGCAGAAAAATCATATAATATCTGAAATGACAACCAGAGCATAAGCACATGAATTCTGATCATCTAACGCTATATTCTAGATACGAGGAAGAAACAAAACGGAGTGTTACACAAGGGAAATACAATCACATAAAGAAAGAGGCACAGACTGTAATATCAATGACACATGAATCTCTGAAAAAACTCTCATTTATTCACTTTGTCATTCCAAAAACAAATATGTTCTCCAAAATTTATTCACGACCCGATGGGTTCCAACCCCCATCTCTTAAAAAAGATGCATATTTATACATAAAATGATCGGTGCTTCAATAAGAAGATCAATAACAGAATGATCGGCTTAATTTAGAGTTTGTAACTGAATTTCCTAACCACTAGGAAGTTTGTTACAACTCCAATCCTAACAGACCAAAAAGTACGAATCAACTTGACAACAAACTTTGTCCCATCAGCTCCATATCTTTGCCCCATCAGCTCCACGTCTTTGCCCCATCAGCTCCTCAGTGCATGACACCTGTCCTTAGGAATGGATAATATACTTTGTCTTTCCAAACCGCTCCACAGCTTTCCACTGCTCTGAACTTGGGGTGTCACACTCCATCATTTCCCGAATAGCTACCTCGAGCTCCATATATGCTTCATAGGACTTTCTGGGCAATCTGCTCCTGATGATGGCGAACTTCTGCAGGATCTTGAAATCTTCTATGAGCATATCCACAATGGTCTTCCTTGTCAGGTTTTTCTCCAAATAATTGAATTTGGAGTGGTCCATGTGTCAATGAACAAGTAGGTTATGATAACTTTCCTGTGAGAACATCCGCCCTTCTCCATCCCAGAAAGAAGGCAATCCATCTTCGAACGGTTCTTGAAACTCCTGTTTAAAATTATTGACCTGCAAAGACAATCCTTCTGATTTATCTTGGACCATTTTGATTAAGTGATGCTTATGGATGATTTTCTTTTCCCACATAACTATTGACACTCTGTCCTTTCTGCCCAATTCCTGCAACTTCTCATATGACAGTGAATTTAGAAAATTTAATGTGTTCTGAGCCGTAACAAGGGGTCTTTTCTCCATATGTTCATTTACCAGTATCAGCCTCTGGTGGGCCAGATTTATCATTATATTCAAATCATCCATAAAATTTAAATAGTGCCTGAACTTGGTAATCTCTATACACAGGGTATCCCAAATGATGTGTTTTGCCCCCTGAAGAGGGCCTTTCCCAATACATTTTTCCTTTAGCTCATTAAATTTCTTATGTAATTGATTCCTGTCCTGCAGTATTTGTTTTTTGCTTTCATTAACTCTGGCCAGTTCAGCTTTCATCTTTTCATTTTCTGCTTTCAAATCTTTGATGGCTTCTTCTTTCAAACTCACCTGGGACATTGGCACTAACAAATCATCAGTAGAGAAATCATCTAATGGCTTCTGGATATTTACAATAGACAAGTCCTCGCCGGTGGGAGTCTGGCTCATCAATTCTTCCATAATCTCCTTCTCTTCATTATGATCTTTTTTCATCAAGGATATTTGGGATAACAGTTCCTCCCTTTCGGCTTCCCACTTCTCTTTTTCTTCCTGTAGCTCTCCGACTCTTCCTTTGTATTCCATCATCTCCTAATGGAATTTATCCTTTTCTTCTTGGAGGGCTAGCAACTCAGATGACTGAACATGTTCAGTAGTTGGGATCTTTAGTTTCTTCTTCAGGACCTGGAGTGCATTATCCTTTTCCTCTAACAACCTCTTGACTACCTGTGTACTGTCTGAACTAGCAATGTCTGTCTGCAGCTTCTTAATCTGAACAACATTTGCTTTATTTTCTACTTTCTCATGTTTCAACTGGATTTCCAATTTGTCTATCAAGACTTGCAATTTATTAATCCTCATCATGGCTTGTAGTAAGTCCGAGTAGATGATATCGCTGGTCTATTTGTGGAGTTGAATTTTGTCCGGAGTGATGATTTTGTCTAACCGGATCTCTATTTCAGACATTTTCTTGTCACTTACCATAGCCATTTTAAAAGTATTCTTCTCAGCATATCTAGCCGAGACCAGCGAGGTTTTCGAACTGTACAAACTTCTAACCTTCGGGAGCAAACTTCTCGTTTTCTCCATAGACTGTTTCCTCTTCTCCGTGTAGCTTGATTTTAGGTCTTCCTTTGACTTAAACACGTGGCATAATTCCGAACTGTCTGCATCACCCTCCCTATTTTTGAAAGAGAATTGACTTACCTGCACCGCTTTCAGGGGAATTAGGGCACCTCTTTTGGAACCATCAGAAACCTCCTCATCTACAATTTCACCACTTTGAAGCAGCTTTGCCTTTTTTCAGGGCCCTTCTTCATCTACCTCCATACTCTCAACTTCGGACAAACTCCTCTTGACCACAATACCAGCACCTTCTGTTATTTGGGCTGCTGTCTCTTCATTGGACTTTGACTCGTCAGTACACTATAGCAAATTGGCCATTTCAGCTAGCCCCTCAATAGCTTGATGCTCGAATGGTTTATTCTTGTTTGCCTATTTTCTCAATGAGATCACCTGGTGGGGGTCGTAGTTCATATTTACATCTTTTATGAAATCCATATTCTCCATCAACCTTTCTATAAATTCCAGGGCACCTTTACCTTTAAAAATGAAAGGGCTGACTTTAAATGGAAATTTAATATTCAAGGATTTTTTGAAAGCACCAAAGTGCTCTTCCTCAGATAGCAATCTCTGCCTCATGAACTCTAGTGCGAAAATACTTGGGGTCAAGAAGGATGGTAGCCTATAAGGCTGACCAGTAAAGCCATATATTCTTAACATTGTGTAACCTCTGTACAGGAACCAGTCCCCCACCCGCTCTTCGAGTGATGACTGCATTAGGCATCTCATTTCGTCCAGGACACGGGGTAGGTCCTCATCAAATAACATCCTGTACATTTCAGACATGATCGAATTGGAAAATTCGACCATGTTGATTTGCTTGGGCAAATCAGAAGAACATAGAGCACTTAAGAACTTTAATTCAGTAACATTGGAACATAATAACATGTTAAGAAAGTATGTTTGAAACCTAAAGAACTGGACCTTGGGAAATTCAGTCAACTGGAGGTGGATCGCTTCGGCAAGGTACTCATCTAAAATTAAGCACGGGGACTGACTGGGACTCGGGACTTAAAGAATTTATTTTTAACAAGAAACCAAGGATAAAATCACCTATATGACAATCGTCATCTAGACCTAACACTTGACAGACCAAAGACATTACCAATTGCACCTCAGTTCTAAAAATGTGCAAGGGGTAAGGTGAGAAAAGGCCTTCAAGAGACTGACCTTCCTTCAGGATACTTGACAGGAATCGAGAGCGACTTTCACTTTCGCAATTTTTGAAAAACTCAGCAAGGACAGATTCATTTACAGACTCATGATTTACAGGGTAGCTTTCGGGCAGACTAAGGTTTTCTCTGATGACCGAAGCATCAATTTTACACAGTACTTTCGACGCGGACCGAATCACAATGATCCTGTGAGAGGGAGAATAGTTCACCGTGCACCATTGAGAAAATTCAGGGAAGTGGAGGGTTTGCTCAAGGGTGAAATGGTACAAAAAAGACTGGCATACATTCAGAATGTCATTCCCCTGTGAAAAATAAGACCACAATTTCTCTTTGCTGCCGGACACGCTCCCTGTGGACAGGAAGGGGTCGTAGACTCCCCTGTGTCTGTCTACTAAAAATTCCTCTCTGTCATCCGCGACCCGACCAGACACACGAACCTCACCCTCTTGGTCCATTTCTTAATTTATAATGGTAATTGGACGAAGGAGTTACAGGGTTAAAGTCCTACCTGGCTTACTGTGGGGGCGTGTGCGCGGAGCGTGCCTGGACTGATAAATGGAAGCTCCCAAATCACCAAGTCCTTTTCGTCGGGTCCCAAGCAAATAAAATAATCATTGGAGAGGTCAACCCTGCCTTTATAGGACCACACAATTCGCCACGTGGACAGCATTTATTTCCGCAACCACCACTTATCCCTAACCGTCGTGCGCTTCTATTTTCCGGTTTCCTTCACGACCGTAGATCTGGTTTCCCTTTAATTTATGGCCTTTGGATCATGTGCCATGTATCCCATTCCGCCCGGTGCCTTGGTGATAAACGACGTGCCAGTCTCCATCCCGGAATGATCTCCAACCGTCGATGAAATCGCCTTTTATCATGAGCCGTTGGATCGGGTGACACGTACTGAATTTCGCTGGGAGTCTGGGACTTATCCCCCATGCAAGTTTCAATCCTGGAATCAATCCCAACCGTTGATCATTCCGCCTTTAAGTTTCGACCGTCGGATCAAGTACTGTGTAATGAATTCCGCTGGGCTCCTTTCTTTTATCCAACGTGTAGCTTTGATCCCCAGAATTGTTCTCAGCCGCTGATGTGATGCCCCTTTAACTCTCCACCGTCGAATCATACGCCACGTACCAAATTCCGCTGGGCACTTCGGAATTATCCACCGCGCTAGTTTAATCTCCGAAAATCGTAATAGCCGTTGATATGATTCGCTTCAATTTTCAACCGTCAGATCGCTCACCAGGTAACTCATTCCGCTGGGTGTTGTAGGCTTATCGGTCGAGCAGGTTTTGGTTCTGGAATCAATCTCGATCATAGATGCACTCCGACTACGCCTCTCCGCCATTGGATCTAGTAGCCTGTACCTGATTCCGCCGGATTGTGTCTTTTTAACCGCTATGCAAGTTTACGATGCAGATTGGATATGGACCGTTGATCCGCCCAAACCAACCTGACGGCCGTTGATCTATGCGCCCAGTCAAACTTTTATCTTCCTTTCATCTCCGAGGAGCAGAGAGAATACCAGCCGTTGATTTTCTTCCTTCTTCCATCACGGCCTAGGATCTTCGGTGACTTGATCGCATTTTGCTTATAGCTCCATCTTCACGATATATCCTTTGATCCAAGTATCCAAACAACCATTTTTCTTTCTCCACCATGGTTTCTTATCCTCTTGATAAATAATGGTGTTAACAGCTGGCTCCATCTGGGGATGATATCCTCCCTGCGAGGTATCAAAGAACTCGTAGACCAGGTGCCTGTTTTTTGTTTTGCATACTAACTCCCAAAAACCCATCTTTTGTTTTTTGTAAAATATATCATTTTTAGAGATTTTTAGAAAATGAATGGTAAGCCTCCTGGATCTTAGGGATTTCACTGCGAGCTTCAAATACACTCGGCCTACCATCCCTATTTATTTTTAAAGAGAAACTGATATGTACAGCTCTACGATACAAATTTTACCTTCCCTCTCAGGACAGGTAATGCTTTAGATATCTTCCATTTACAGGGTTACTCTCCAGAAGAACCCCGTTAGTATATTCCAGCAAAA
>LPNX010977718.1:41139-54854 GCA_001517045.1 Pseudotsuga menziesii
TTATTCCATCATCTCCTGATGGACTTTATCCTTTTCTTCTTGGAGGGCTAGCAACTCAGATGACTGAACATGTTCAGTAGCTGGGATCTTCAGTTTCTTCTTCAGGACCTGGAGTGCATTATCCTTTTCCTCTAACAACCTCTTGACTCCCTGTGTACTGTCTGAACTAGCAATGTCTGTCTGCAGCTTCTTAATCTCAACAACATTTGCTTTATTTTCTACTTTCTCATGTTTTAACTGGATTTCCAATTTGTCTATCAAGACTTGCAATTTATTAATCCTCATCATGGCTTGTAGTAAGTCCGAGTAGATGATATCGTTGGTCTGTTTGTGGAGTTGAATTTTGTCCGGAGTGCTGATTTTGTCTAACCGGATCTCTATTTCAGACATTTTCTTGTCACTTACCATAGCCATTTTAAAAGTATTCTTCTCAGCATCTCTAGCCGAGACCAGCGAGGTTTTCAAACTGTACAAACTTCTAACCTTCGGGAGCAAACTTCTCGTTTCCTCCATAGACTGTTTCCTCTTCTCCATGTAGCTTGATTTTAGGTCTTCCTTCGACTTAAACACGTGGCATAATTCCAAACTGGCTGCATCACCCTCCGTATTTTTGAAAGAGAATTGACTTACCTGCACCGCTTTCAGGGGAATTAGGGCACCTCTTTTGGAACCATCAGAAACCTCCTCATCTACAATTTCACCACTTTGAAGCAGCTTTGCCTTTTTCCGGGGCCCTTCTTCATCTACCTCCATACTCTCAGCTTCAGAAAAACTCCTCTTGACCACAATACCAGCACCTTCTGTTATTTGGGCTGCTGTCTCTTCATCGGACTTTGACTCGTCAGTACACTGTAGCAAATTGGTCATTTCAGCTAGCCCCTCAATATCTTGATGCTCAAATGGTTTATTCTTGTTTGCCTATTTTCTCAATGAGATCACCTGGTGGGGGTCGTAGTTCATATTTACATCTTTTATGAAATCCATATTCTCCATCAACCTTTCTATAAATGCCAGGGCACCTTTACCTTTAAAAATGAAAGGGCCAACTTTAAATGGAAATTTAATATTCAAGGATTTTTTGAAAGCACCAAAGTGCTCTTCCTCAGACAGCAATCTCTGCCTCATGAACTCTAGTGTGAAAATCCTTGGGGTCAAGAAGGATGGTATCCTATAAGGCTGACCAGTAAAGCCATATATTCTTAACACTGTGTAACCTCTGTACAGGAACCAGTCCCCCACCCGCTCTTCAGGTGATTATTGCATTAGGCATCTCATTTCGTCCTGGACATGGGGCAGGTCCTCATCAAATAACATCCTGTATATTTTAGACATGATCAAATTGGCAAATTCGACCATGTTGATTTGCTTGGGAAAATCAAAAGAACATAGAGCACTTAAGAACTTTAATTCAGTAACATTGGAACATAATAACATGTTAAGCAAGTATGTTTGAAACCTAAAGAACTGGACCTTGGGAAATTCAGTCAACTGGAGGTGGATCGCTTCGGCAAGGTACTCATCTAAATTAAGCACGGGGACTGACTGGGACTTGGGACTTAAAGAATTTATTTTTAACAAGAAACCAAGGATAACATCACCTATATGACAATCGTCATCTAGACCTAACACTTGATAGACCAAAGACATTACCAGTTGCACCTCAGTTCTAAAAATGTGCAAGGGGTAAGGTGAGAAAAGGCCTTCAAGAGACTGACCTTCCTTCAGGATACTTGACAGGAATCGAGAGTGACTTTCACTTTCGCAATTTTTGAAAAACTCGGCAAGGACAGATTCATTTACAGACTCACAATTTACAGGGTAGCTTTCGGGCAGACTAAGGTTTTCTCTGACGACCGAAGCATCAATTTTACACAGTACTTTCGACGCGGACTGACTCACAATGATCCTCTGAGAGGGAGAATAGTTCACCGCGCACCATTCGGAAAATTCAGGGAAGTGGAGGGTTTGCTCAAGGGAGAAATGGTACAAAAAATACTGGCATACATTCAGAACGTCATTCCCCTGTGAAAAATAAGACCACAATTTCTCTTTGCTGCTGGACACGCTCCCTGTGGACAGGAAGGGGTGGAAGACGCCCCTGTGTCTATCTACTAAACATTCCTCTCTGTCATCCACGACCCGACTAGACACTTGAACCTCACCCTCTTGGTCCATTTCTTAATTTATAATGGTAATTGGACGAAGGAGTTACAGGGTTAAAGTCCTACCTGGCTTACTGTGGGGGCGTGTGCGTGGAGCGTGCCTGGACTGACAAATGGAAGCTCCCAAATCGCCAGGTCCTTTTCACCGGGTCCCGAGCAAATAAAATAATCATTGGAGAGGTCAACCCTGCCTTTATAGGACCACACAATTCGCCACGTGGACAACATTTATTTCTGCAACCACCACTTATCCCTAACCGCTGTGCGCTTCTATTTTCTGGTTTCCTTCATGACCGTAGATATGGTTTCCCTTTAATTTATGGCCTTTGGATCATGTGCCACGTATCCCATTCCGCCCGGTGCCTTGGTGATAAACGACGTGCCAGTCTCCATCCCAGAATGATCTCCCACCGTCGATGAAATCGCCTTTTATCATGAGTCGTTGGATCGGGTGACATGTACCGAATTCCGCTGGGAGTCTGGGACTGATCCCCCGTGCAAGTTTCAACCCCGGAATTGATCCCAACCGTTGATCATTCTGCCTTTAAGTTTCGACCATCGGATCAAGCACTGTGTAATGAATTTCGCTGGGCTCCTTTGTTTTATCCAACGTGCAGCTTTGATCCCCGGAATTGTTCTCAGCTGCTGATGTGATGCCCCTTTAACTCTCCACTGTCGGATCATACGCCACATACCAAATTCCGCTGGGCAGTTCGGAATTATCCACCGCGCTAGTTTAATCTCCAGAAATCCTAATAGCTGTTGATCTGATTCACTTCGATTTTCAACCGTCAGATTGCTCACCAGGTAACTCATTCCGCTGGGTGCTGTAGGCTTATCGGTCGAGCAGGTTTTGTTTCCGAAATCAATCTCGATCGTAGATGCGCTCCGATTGCGCCTCACCGCCATTGGATCTAGTAGCCTGTACCTGATTCCACTGGATTGTGTCATTTTAACCGCTATGCAAGTTTACGACGCGGATTGGATATGGACCGTTGATCCACCCGATCCAACCTGACGGCCGTTGATCTGTGCGTCTGATAAGCGCCTGGTCAAACTTTTACCTTCCTTGCATCTCCGAGGAGCGGAGAGAATACTAGTGGTTGATTTTCTTCCTTCTTCCATCGTGGCCTAGGATCTTTGGTGACTTGATCGCATTTTGCTTATAGCTACATCTTCACGATATATCCTTTGATCCAAGTATCCAAACAACCATATTTCTTTCTCCACCATGGTTTCTTATCCTCTTGATAAATAATGGTGTTAACACCACCCTCTTGCTTATTTGGTGGGATATGAGCACATTACAATATTTCAATTAAGTGACAAGTCCTCCGGGTGACATCACTTTCTTGAGATATCTAGTTTATGTGAGTTATCCTAGATTGACAACTGTCCTACCCGATCACCGATTGTGAAGTGGTAACCATAGTTTCTTTTCCTAGGGCATCACAATGGCTGTTGTGAGTGGGGGACACTTGCAATACCTGATGCAAACACCAGGTTGTTTAAGCTCCTTGGGAGGGTGAATATCTAAGAGCGAACACTTTCACCCTTGGTGATTGAAGAACAGTGGAACCGTTTCTCATACCTTCACTATTCATTAATTTTTTAGGCATGATGTCCCTTAGGAGCTACTAGTTTTGGAAGGCCCTCTAAATCCATATTTTCACTAAACTCTGGTTCTTTGGAAAGAATTTTTCTTGTTGATTATCTTAAGACATTTTTAGATGTGTGGACACTTTGTTTTTTGTTGAGTCTAACTGCATTTAGGATTGTTTGATTGTATTTTGGTATACTCTAATAAACAAATCCTTTTATTAAACTTCAGAGTACTTAATATCATGATTCGCCCGTTAAGGTGGAAGAAAGGAAAGTTACCCAAGTTTGAGGGCCCTAATACATTGTGGAGGAATATACATGAACCACATTTTTGTGACTTTGAAAATGAACTACTTATAAACCCAATCGAATGTTACTAGAGAAGAACAACGTCAAATCAATTCTAAAAATTTGTCACATCATGGACGAAACATAGATAGGACTGATGATCTTTAGTTGAAATTGAAAAAATAGAATATCACACATTTTCTCACATAAATCCAGCCTTAGCACATCCTTTAAATGCAATCATACTTATGGAAAGTGAGTCATTGGTTAGTTGTTTTGAAATTTTGAATAATATGCAAAACATTACACTTGACCCTATGGATTCATCAAGAGTTGAACGGACCATATCAATGAAACCTCAAATGGTTGCGGGATGTTATCAAAATCCTCTTGGCACACACAATAGTTGTCTAGGTTCTACTTCTGGGGGAAACCCTTTACCATGGAATGTTAATATTCCTGATAGAAATAATGCATCCTAGAACACAAATGCCAATTGGAGTTATCCTTCATTGATGGGAGGAAATGCCTCAAAGGTTCATCCTCTGATTTATCCTAGCACAATTCCTAGGGGCATTCCACCCATCACCCCCATTTTGCAATGGAGTGGTCAATATTCAAGAACTAATCAATATTTCTGGAGCCATCCTCCACAAGGGGAAAATTTACCATGGAATTATAATATTCCTGGCAAAAATTAATGCATATTGGAGGTCAAATGTCAATTGGAATTATCCTTCACCAAAGGGAGGAAATACCCCAAAGAGTTATCCTCTGATTTATCCTAGCACAATCCCTAGAGTAAATTCACCTACCAACCCCATTTCGCAATGGAGTGGTCATGTTTCAGAAAGTAACTAATCTTTTTGGATCCAATCTGTGTAAGGAGGAAACATACCTTGGAATTCCAATCAAAACCAAGGACATAATAAATGGAATGGTTGGGTTCTAGTAAGTAGCCAATCTTCTTGGGACCTAACTCCATCAGGAGGAAATCCATTTAGTGGCTAGGTTTAAGGAAGTAACCAATATTCTTGGAACCTAAATCCACCAAGAGACAATCCACCCATTGATCATGTTCCGAGAAGTACCCAATCCTCTTGGGGGAAGCCTTTGCAAGGGGGAAACCCACCTTAGATTACTAGTAAAATCCAGCGACCACCTAAATGGTGTGGTCAGATTTTAGGAAATAACCAATATCACCCGATTCTAACCCCATAAGGGGGGAATCCACCCATTCATCAATGGTGTGGTCAGATTCTAGGAAATATCCAATCTCCTTGGAGTATAACCTCGCAAGGGGGAAATCCACCTATAAACCCCATTCCACAATGGGGTTATGAGGTTCTGGAAAGTAATGAGTATTTTTGGAACCAACCTGCAAAACCCATGTTTCATCCAACTAGGACACCACATGGACCTCATGCCAATGGTATGATAGGTTCCGTCAACAAACTTTAGAAAATTACCCAACAAATGGTACAAATGTTTGTTCAGACTTCGCAACCTACAGTTGGCTAGGATATACAGTGACATGCTAAGCCTTCCCTAGCTTTTGAAATCCTCATAGTTCAATACAGGGACCTTATGGGGAAGAAGAAGAAGTACAAGGGTAAGCACAATGTTAATCCTTCCCAAACTCCTAAAAATCACATAGTTCAATCCATGGAACTTAGAGGAAATAAGAAGAAATACAAGATTAAGCAGAATGCTAACTTTCGAAAAGGAGATGCACTGAATCCAACTCAAGATAGTGGGAAACAAAAATCCATTGTATTGATTCAACATTTTCTACAACACCATCATCAAATGGTTTCTACATCGTTGGTACCTCCACCAGGGGGAAACAAGCCAAAACCCTTGCAAGGGGGAAATGATCCCAATGCAAATGTCTTCATTTGTGATGAGGTAAACATTAAAATGATATCTAATTCTTAAGATGTCCCTCCTAGTACATTAGATCAATCATAATCATAGCCAAATGGTTTTCTCACCATTGAGTAACCAACCATAGACATTGTACCACCCCCCCAAAGGTGATATATGTAGAAGAATGCATAATTCTAATGAATGAGGTGCTCATAACAAAAAATTTGTTGAGGAAATAGCTCAATCACCATGTTCCATGTCCCCCATGGAGGTGTTTCAATATTTTCTATCCTACACAATGAAAGGAACTATTGTCTTCAACTTGAGTTTTTGATCCATCCGATGTGACTTTGATCAGATTAGACGTAGACCAATCAACATGTAGGATTCCTTCCAAAGTTAATTTTCATATTAAAGTAACATCTCATAGAAAGAATATGTTTCAAACCATAGCTGATGAAGGGGCCTCAACCTATGCAATGCCATTTAAATTTTGGAAATCATTTGTATCACCCACCTTAGTTCAATCCCATACTGTGTGAAAAGTATTCGATGGACATTTGTTCTCTCCTCACAAAATCATTGTAGTATGCCCTATTGAATGGGATGGAGAAATAGTCATAGTGGATGTTGAGGTAGTAGATGCACCAATAGATTACAATTTTCTATTAGGGCATATTTGGATACGTGCAATGATGGCTATAGTGTCTTCAGAGTCCCTAGTGATTTGGTTCCTTCATTGGGGGAAGATTTCCATGATCGACCAATTAGATTGCTGCATGCTTGAAAATTTTATCCGATAAAATGTTCCTTTCATTAGGGTATATCATTCAAAAATTATTCCCTCATGGGAAACCTTATGATCCTGCAACCCTTATCTTATATAGAAGTGTCATACTAAGATATTGAAATGGATTCAGTGGATTTGGATCAAAATATTCCCTTAATGGAGGAATATAATCCAGTTACTTGGCCCACTTTGGTTGTGATATCTCCCATATCACTTGATTTCTTGGATGAAATTTTATCATCAGATGAAGCTATCCTTAAGGTCATAAACATTTGGCTGCACCCACATAAGGAAATCTTTTGTGGGGCCACTGGGAACATAATTCGTTTGAATCCACCAGAGTATAGGAGAATCCTTTGTATGTTCCTAGATCTTATTAGGTATATTTGGAAGCATGCATATAATTTTAGGTTATCCCACTTTGAAGACACTAAAGTTTGATTGAAAAAAGAATGTCAAGAGAGTCTAGACAAGATAAAAAACAAGATGGCTACTACGTCAATACTTGTATTTCCATACTAGAAAAAAGAATTTCATGTTCATGTCTATGCATCATCTGTCGCACTCGATGTGGTACTGAAACAGCTAGGGGAAGGAACGATTGATCACCCCATTGCCTTTTTAGCATGAATTTATCAACTGCAAATAAAAAATACACCATAACAGAAAGGGAAGGGCTCGCAATGGTGTATGTGCTACAAAAATTTAGACATTATTTACTGGTTGGAAATTTTAAGGTTTACCTTGACCATTCTGCATTGAAATATTTGGTCAATAAGCCAGTGTGGGGGTGAATATCTATCAGTGGATTCTCCTCTTCCAGGAATTTAATTTCGAGATAATTGTTAAACCCGGTCGGTTGAATTTGGGACCAGACCACCTATCAAGGATTGAAAGTGGAGAAGAACCCATAATTTTGGAAGATAATATTCTCGATGCGCAATTGTTTCTGATAACCATATTTGATTATCAATATAAAGATATCATATAGTTTCTGAGTAAAGGTTATGCGCCAACTGAGTTTACCACTACGCAGAAGAAACAATTGGTAGTACGAGCTGCAAATTTTCAGTTGATTGCTGGACACTTGTATAAAATGGGTCCTAATGAAATACTTCAATGATGTGTCTTGGAACATGAGCGACCGATGATATTAGTTGAAGCAAATGCTAGTGTCATAGGAGGACACTATGCAGGAAATGTGACGATGCACAAGATATTACAGGCAGAGTTATGGTGGCCTACTATTCATGCAGGCGCTCGGTATTATTGTCACAGTTGTGATATCTGTCAAAGAATAGGGAAGTCATCTCGAAGAGATTAAATTCCATTAGTACCACAAATAACATTACATGTATTTGAAAAATGGGTTGCTGAATTCGTAGGACCTATCAGTCTAGCAGGAAAAGGCATAGGAGAAAGGTATATTATCATTGCGACTGATTATCGGATGATGGGTAGAAGTTCTGCCAGTAAAGGAATGTACTACTGCGATATTTGCAAAGTTATTATTGGAAAATGTTTTGATAAGGTTTGGTTTCCCAAAGATATTGATCATCGATCAAGGTACGCATTTTTTTAATCAATTGATTGAAAAACTAACTAATGAATTCCAGATACAGCATAGAAGAACAAATCCATATCACACACATGAAAATGGAGTTGTCGAAGCATTTAGCAAGATTCTGGAAAATGCGCTAAAAAGGGTCTACAATGCACGAAGAAATTATTAGGATCAGAATATCTCTACAGTGCTATGGGCATATCCTACAACATGTAATAAGTTAAAAGATTAGACACCATTTAGGTTGGTATATGGACAAGAAGATGTCATGCCTATGGAATATATTGTACCAAGTTTGAGAGTTTCTACAATCATGAAAATGAAAGATGTTGATGTTGTAGAAGAAATATTGCGTCCACTAATTCATTTGGAGGAAGAAAGCATTTTGAAGTTGGAGGTATTGTTATTATGTACGATAGTAAATTGTTAGATTTTTTAAATTTAATCTAGCATTATCTTAGGATCTTTAACTAAGAGAATAACAAGCACATCAATCAAAAATAAGATTCAATAGACACAAATATTTTCCTCATGGAAACCATAAAGGAGAAAACCTCTTAGGATCTTTAACTGAGAGAATAACAAGCACATCAATCAAAAATAAGATTCAATAGACACAAATATTTTCCTCATGGAAACCATAAAGGAGAAAACCCCACAACTTCCTCAGAGATAGAATCAACACCAAAAGTAAAACACAAAATAGTAAGATGATCTCTCGACAGCAATAGTATCTCTCTCTCTTGTCCCAACTTCTTCTTTCTCTCTCAGTTATGCGCTACAAATGAGTGTGAGTGAATGTGTGCTAAATAGAGAGGCTCACTCTCTATTTATACTAATTCCCGACTTGACAATAACTCACTAGGGTCGACTTCTCTAATAGAGTCTAATAACCCTAGGGCTCCACAACTGTTAGATTTTAACATTAAGCTAGCATAACATTAGGATATTTAACTGAGAGAAAAAAAAGCACAACAATCAAAACATAAGAGACAATGAACACATTTTTTTCCTCAAGGAAATGATAAATGGAGAAAACCCTGCAACTTCCTTAGAGATAGAATCAACACCAAAGTAAAACCCAAAACAGTAAGTGATCTCCCAAAAATATTAACCTTCTTCTTATCTATCCCCAGTGTCTTTTCCTTCCTCAAATATGCGCTACACTTGAGTGTGTATGTGATGTATTCTAAATAGAGAGTCCAACTCTCTATTTATACTAATCCCAACATGACTAAAACCCTACTAAGGCCGACCTCTCTAGGAGAGTCTAATAACCCTAGTGCCCCAGAACTATGAGGACTTTAACCCTTAGATAATAGAAGGGTTACCCACAATGACTTGACATCACTTGTTTACATTATTGATACTCCCGATCGGAACATCAGGGCATAACATGACATAAGAACATCCCGAAATAAAATTCGGGTTACAATAGATAAGAAATACAAGTGAATACATTCTGAAGTCACAATTACATTAACACTCCCTCTTAACTAGGAAGGTATTCTCTCGACACAATTTTCATCACCGGTCTTCTTCTCCGGGTCTTCTCATCATCTTCATCTTCAAGTCATCTTTGTCTCTGGATCTGGATCATCACTGGATCTGGATCATCACTGGATCTAGATCATCACTAGACATCATCACTGAGCATCATCATTGGATCTAGATCATCACTGGGCATCATCACTATATCTGGATCATCACTCGATATTGATCATCACTGCTGGATCATCATCACTAGATCAGCACGGGTGTTATCTCATGATTATTCTCGTCACAGGAATTTCTATAGATCCAGCCCTTTTTCATGCTAGTTGTAGGCCTAGTCTCCATGTAGGTCTTTCTTCAGTGCTTATATCTGACACCAAGTCAGAATGGACCGTCCAACACTTATATCTGACCTACTCGTTAGAAAGGTGCACCCAGCTCTCACATCTGATCATGTAGGAACCAATCCTATAATCATATCAGAAATGCACAGCACTCACATTCACTAGCATGATAGGACACAACTACTATCATCTGTGAAAATGCTCAGCACTTATAACCACCAGCATGATAGGACACAACTACTATCATCTGTGGAAAGGAATAGCACTCACATCCACCAGCATGGTAGGACACACCTACTACCATCTGTGGAAAGGGATAGCACTTACAATCACCAGCATGGTAGGACACACCTACTACCATCTGTGAAAAGGCACAGCACTTACAATCACCAGCATGGTAGGACACACCTACTACCATCTGTAAAAAGGTAGAGATAAAAAGGTAGAGCACTCACATCCACCATCATGATAGGACACACCTACTATCATCTGTTGAAAGGCCAGCACTCACATCCACCAGCATGATAGGACACACCTACTATCATCTGTGGAAAGGCACTGCACTTACATCTGATCATGTGGGAACACATCCCTCAGTCACATCAGAATGGCTCTCAGTCCCAGACTGAGGATTCCTGGTACCTCACTAGGTAGCTCCATTCTAAGAATGGTGGTAGCCCTTATATCTAACACCAATTCAGAATGGACAGCACTCACATTCGACATGGAAGGAACCTAATCCTTTAGCCATGATAGAATGTCTCAACCCTTACATCTGATCAAGTGGGAACACATCCCTTTATCACATCAAAATGGACATGCACTCATATCTGATCATGTGAGAGCACATCTCCTAGTCATATCAGAACAGCCCTTAGTCCCGGACTGAGTTTTCTTGGTACCTCACTAGGAAGCTCCATTCAAAGAATGGCAATAGCCCTTATATATGATCATTTAGGAACCAATCCTATAGTCATATCAGAATGGCTCAGCACTCATATCTGACATGGAAGGAACCAATCCTCTCACCATGACAAAATGGCTCAGCCCTTACATCTGACCATGGAAGGAACTAATCCTCTCACCATGCCAAAATGGCTCACGGACTCATCACTTCCCTTTGGAGGGAACCTCGATCTGGAGAACACCAAGATTCTCCCTAAAGTACTCAAACTTCACCCTAGCCAATGGCTTTGTCAACACATCAGCTATCTGATCGTCCATCACAACATATTGGAGCTTCACTTCTCCCCTCTGCACCATATCCCTGATATAGTGGTACTTGATCTAGATATGCTTCGACTTGTCATGGAACACTGGATTCTCTAACAACTTCACGCAACTCTAGTTGTCACAATGTATACAAGTAGCATCCAACTGGAGATCAAATAAATCAGACAGTAGCTTCCACAACCATATTTCCTCACAGCTAGATGAACAAGTTGTGACATACTCTGCTTCAGCTGTACTAAGTGCCACACAGGATTGCTTCCTTCTAAACCAAGAGATCACACCTGATCCCATACTGAAGCAACACCCTGAAGTGCTCTTCCTATCAATGGCACTGCCTGCCCAATTTGAATCAACATAACCCTTCAAGTTAATTTTCTGATTTGACTCATACTTGAGCCCATAATCAACTATACCCCTCAGGTACCTCAGAATATGCTTTGCAGCAATCAAGTGAACATGTCTCGGATCTGTTAGGAACTGGCTCAAGGTGTTCACGGCAAAGCAAATGTTTGGTCTCGTGTTCATCAGGTACATCCAGGACCCAATCATTTGATGATACATCATAGCATCAATCGACACTGATGAAGAATCGCTCAATAACTTCAGGTTCGATGCAATAGGTGTGGCCATAACCTTGCAGTCCATCATCCCAAACCTCTTTAGGATCTCTATTGCATACTTCCCTTGTCCAAGGAAGATTCCATCTTTATTCTTCCATACCTCCATGCCTAGAAAATAATGCATCATACCCAAGTCCTTCATTTCGAACTTAGCAGCAAGCTTTCTCTTCATATCAGAAATCAACCCATCCATACCTGTCACAAACAGATCATCTACATATAGTAGAAGCATCACTAGGTTGCCATATTCAACCTTGTAGTAAAGGTTGGAATCTGCTTTACTCTTGGTAAAGCCTAGACTGGATAGAAAGCTTTCAATTCTACTGTGCCATGTCCTGGGTGCCTGTTTCAAACCCTACAGGGCTTTCTTCAATATGCACACATGAGACTCCGTGTCATGTGTCTCAAAACCGAGTGGCTGCTCTACATACACTTCCTCTTCTACTAGACCATTCAAGAAGGTAGTCTTGTTGGAAGCCCCACTGTTTATAAGTGAGTAATGTTTCCAGTAAGAGAGGAAATCAAAACATATTCATATTCACTGGAAGAATATTCACTTTCATATCTAGTTTTATTCTTGGAAGGTTCATCATCCTCTATAGCATGAGCATGATGTCTTCTCTTGTTTCCCTTCTTCTTATGAGAGTTAATCTTGTTTTTAGGACAGTCTTTTGCAAAGTGTCCTCTTTCATCACATGTATAACATATGAATCTAGATAGGTCCTTTATATTGTTATCTTTATGGTAAAAATTCTTACCTTTGGAGTGTGGAAATTGAACCCAAGTGTTAGAACATTTACACTCACAAAAATTGCCAATTACACATGCAAATTACACACAAATGAGACTGAATATGGAGCAGAACACTAATCTGTATTGAATAAGTGTACAATATCCAACCCTGTGAAGTCATAGGCTGCCACAATAAATAATTACATGAGATATTTAGATGCATTGGGATGCCATTCGAATTTGGCCAAAAGAAGGCTTACTAAATCTAAGCAAATCCCCCATAGGTGCATAAAGCAGTTTCCAAATCTGTCTAGGAGCTCACGAATTGGAAAAATAAATTAGGAAAGCTAATATATGATGTAAGGACAACTCATACATGCTTTTCTTAGGAGAAAAGAGTGGAGGATGATGAGGACAAAAAACAAGTTAACTTCACCTAGTCAAACTTTCCCAATTGCCTTAAAACTCAGCAAAAGCAGGCAATAAAGCAGAAAAAGTAGACATGTGCTAGGAAGGCTAGGAATAAAGAAAAATTGATTCCAACTAGTTTTCCAAGTGCTCCATGACTTAGTTTTAACAAGTTTGACCACTTTGGACATGTGGAGGACAACTTGCATAAGGTGGAATATGGAAACTAGGAAAATAAGACAAAATTGGATTAATTAATGTCTAAGGTAGCTAACTATGAGTAAAATATCAGAAAATTATAGGGCCTAGCAACAAGGCTTAGTCACCCTTTACATACTGCATGTCCATTTAACCAAGGAAAGAGGCAAAAACCCAGTGGGAAAAATCCTCCCTTAAACATGGACAGTAAAACAAAATTTGAAAATCTTGTCATCACTCATGCTTCACAGCATGATCAACAATCCCCTATAGTGATTTGATATTGCTGAATGTCTTCTCACAAAAATATTTGGTGAAGATATCTGCTACTTGTTCTGAAGATGAACATAAGAGTAGGTGAATGGTGCCATCATGCACAAGCTGTCTGATGTAGTGCATATGGATCTCAAT
>LPNX010977718.1:54907-102603 GCA_001517045.1 Pseudotsuga menziesii
GGAGAATTGTAGATTCGAATGGTACTCTGATTATCACAATAGATAGTAGTTTAGTATTTTTATTTGAATCCACACTCACCAAGTAACCCCTGTAACGATAAACATTGAGTTGTTGCATTTACAACTCCTCTGTACTCTGCTTCTATAGATGAGAGTGCAATGGCATTCTATTTCTTGCTTGACTAGTTGATTGGTCCTTCAGCAAGCATGAACACATATCCTGATGTTGAATTTCAATCTGTGTTGTCACCTGCCCAATCACTGTCAGTAAACCCAATAAAATCAAGATTAGATTTAGCTTTGTAGAAGATCCCATGAGTCCTTGTTCCCTGAACAAAGTTAAGGATCCTTTTGGCTGCTCTCCAATGGATCTCATGAGGCTGATCCATGTATCTTGAAGCCACACTTACTGCATAATAAATATCAGGTCGAGCATGTGTAAGGTACAGAAAACACCCAATCAGTTGCCTATACAGTGTATTATTTACCATGGGTGAAGAATCTGCTTCTTCAAGCTTAACTCCTAAAAGGAAGGGAGTCTTGCTTGGCTTGCAATCCTTCATGTTGAACTTGTTCAGAAAATCCAAGGCATACTTGGACTGATGCACTTTTATTCCATGTTTGGTTTGAGCAATCTTGAACCCCAACAATTGGCTCAATAACCCCAAATCAGTCATAGAGAATGCATGGTTCATTGCATCCTTCAAGGAGGCAATTTCATCCTTTGAGCTTCCTGTAATGAGAAGGTCATATACATACAAGAAAAAAATCATCAAAGAACCATGAATAAGCTTCAAATAAACATTAGGATCTGACTTGCATCGAACAAAATTCAATGATAGCAGAAAGCCATCAATCTTGGCCTACCAAGCCCTGGGGACTTGCTTAAGCACATACAATGATTTCTTTAGCCTACACACAAGAGATGGATTAGTAGCAAACCTTTGAGGCTTCTGCATGTAAATATATTCAGTAATATCTCCATTCATGAAAGCACACTTCATATCCATGTGATATACCTCCCACTGCTTCGAAGCTGCAATGGCTAAGCCTAGCCTGATGGAGTCCATCTTTGCCACTGGTGCAAAGGTCTCATTGTAGTCTATTCCATGTACCTGTGAGTATCCCTTGGCTACCAATCTTGCCTTATATTTAATAGGTGAACCATCAGCAGAAAACTTGGTTTTGTAAACCCACTTACACTAAACTAGCTTCCTCACTGGGGGAAGATCAACCAGCTCCCAAGTGTTGTTCTTCTGGAGTGAGATGAACTCTTCTTTCATGGCTGTTTGCCATATTGGATCATGTGCTGCATCTTCTTATGTCTGTGGGTCTGATTCAACCATCAGATATCATTTCTCTCCAAACAAAGGGTCTTTCATACACAGAGCACTCTCAAACTAAGAGCTAGTCCTCCTAGGATCATTTGGATTTCCAGCTAGTTCTCCAGCTGTATGAATGGTATTTGCTTCCCATTTTGGTCTTGTAGGAATGTTAGGATCTGCAATTAAATCATCATTATCAGACATATCAGAATCATCAAACTAAACTATCTCTTCACTTGCATTCAATGGTTCTGGTGGTTAAGAGGATTCTCCAACTTCCACTGCTGCTAAAGGCTCTTCTTGGAACTGAACACTCCTTTCAATGAAGGATTTGTTTGTGCTCAAATTTATTGGCTTGTACCCTTTTGAATCTTTAGAGTACCCAACAAATAGAAACTATTGTATTTGGGGCTACAAAGCCTTCCTCTTTTCTGTTGGAATTCTAGCCCAAGCCCTTGAGCCAAAAATCCTGAAATGGGTTACATCTGGCTTATGCCCACTCCATGCTTCGAAAGGAGTCATACCATCAAGCTATTTATGAGGCACCCTATTCTAGATATAGGCTACATAGCTTATAGCTTCGGCCCAAAACTTTGGTGGCAAATTCTTAGCCTCCATCATGCAGGTTGCCATCTCTTTCAGTGATTTGTTCTTCCTCTCAGCAACACCATTTTGTTGTGGTGTGTAAGGGATAGAATGTTGCATCTGAATACCTGCATCTACACAATATTGAATGAAATTAGACTTGACATACTCACCACCATTGTTAGATATGATGACCTTGAGTTTCCTCCCATATTGGTTTTCAACCAAATCCTTAAAGACTTTGAAGAGGCCAAAAACTTCAGACTTGTGTTTTAGGAAGTAAACCCAGCAGTGCCTGGAAAAGTCATCTATGAATGTCAATGCATATTTGGCCTGACTCATTGACCTATGAGGAAATGGTCCAGCAACATCACTATGGATCAACTCAAGAGGTGCAAAGGTTCTCTCATGACTAGCTTTCTCAAATTTATGCTCTGGGTGTTTTCCTAAGATGCAACCTTGACAGACTCCTTTTGAAAACTTAATCTTTGGTAACCCTATGACCATTTATTTTTCACTAAGATCAGAAAGATACTTATAGTTAAGGTGGCCAAATATTTCATGCCAAATATTGCTTGCCTCATTAGCATGAATCAAAAGAGTAGAGGGGTTTGAGGAGGGTAGGAAGAGTGAGAACATGTATACCTTTGAAGTGTGATTTGCAACTCCTTTTGCAATGACTTTACCACTTGAGATATCTATGATATCAACTTAATTAGGGGAGAATATGACCTTCTTTGGAGACTTGTGTGGGTTATCTGATACACTGATAAGAGGTTAGAGGCAAGACCTGGAACATACAATACATTGCTGAACTTACCATGGTCAACATCAATCCTCCCTTTGCCCAAACTTTCAGTGAGAGAGTCATCTCCCAGTACTATTGGTGGAGCTTTCGACATGTCAAGTGAGGTGAATGCCTCCTTGGTCGAAACCATATGTCTTGAAGCTCCAGAATCAATGATGAAACTAGGTGAGCTTGATGTGCCAACAACCAATGCATGAAATCTCTCTCTGTCTTCTGAATTTAATCCTCCTTCCCTCTTCTTTAAGCTATCAGGAAGGGAGATGCCATTATTCTCCAGGATTTGGGTCAGCATGTCAATTTTCTTCTTCGTGTAGGAGCTTTCAGGATGATTTCCCTTACTGTAGTATGCGTACTTTCTCATTTCTCATTTGTTCTTCTTCTGGAAGTTCTTATTGGAACCTTGGGGCTCCTCTAGAGACTTTTTCTTATTTCTCTTTTGCTCAGGTGGCTTCTTATATTTCTTCTTTCATTTTGAATCCACACTCGAATCTCCAGCAACTAGATCTCAGTCTTTGGAAGGTTTGATGGTGCCCATCATCACCAATTTATCTTGTTCTTGTGTGAGAGATTCCATGAAATGTACAAGGCTAGGCATTTTCTTGGCTCAAGCTGTCAAATTTGTGGCATGGAAGGTCGAGACAAACACTGAATAGTCAAGGAAAAGCTTCGAGAGTATGGCCAAAACTAGTTGCTCCTCCTTCTTTTCAATTCCACACTATTTTAGCTCCAAAACAAGGGCTTTGAACTTGGAAAAGTAGAGTTGCAGGGATTCGAAGCTTTTGGGACTCAAGGAGATCAATTCATTTTCGATTTGATGTCCCCTCATCTCATCTATCTTACCAAAAATCTCAATAATATTCTCCCATACTTCATTTGGTGATGTTAATCCATCAAGATGGCAAAGGAGGTCTCTGGATATGCTCAGACACAGGAGACCATAGGCCTCATCCCTCCTGTTGTGCCATTTAATTTTCTCTGCAGTCGCATTAGGATCTAATTATGTTTCCATAGTCACTCTGTAGAGTCCTTTCACTCTCAACAGTATCTCCATCTCTGGTTTCCATTCAAATAAATTAAATGGAGTCAAGATGATCTTCTGAGATTGATCCATAGCTCAGAAATTGTCCCTTCAATCAGCAGAATGCTCCCAGTTAATGATGTCAAAACTGCAATAATAAATTGGAAGGAGAGAAATCAATCTAAAAAGGCTTTGATACCATGTGGAAATTGAACCTAGGTTTTAGAACAATTACACTCACAAAAATTGCCAATTACACATGCAAATTACAAACAAAGGAAACTGAATATGGAGCAGAACACTAATCTGTATTGAATAAGTGTACAATAGCCAACCCTATGAAGTCATAGGATTCCATAATAAATAATTACATGATATATTCTAATGCATTGGAATGCCATTCAAATTTGGTCAAAAGCAGGCTTACTAAATCTAAGCAAATCCCCCATAGGTGCATAAAGCAGTTTCCAAATCTGTCTAGGAGCTCACAAATTGGAGAAATCAATTAGTTAAGATAATAGATGATGGAAGGAAAACTCATACATGCTTTTCTTAGGAGAAAAGAGTGGACGATGATGAGGACAAAAAACAAGTTAACTTCACCTAGTCAAACTTTCCCAATTGCCTTAAAAATCAGCAAAAGAATGAAATAAAGAAAAAAAAGCAGACATGGGCTAGGAAGGCCAAGAATAAAGCAGAATTGATTTCAAGTGGTTTCCCAAGTGATCCATGACTGATTTTTAGCAAGTTTGACCAGTTTGGACATGTGGAGGACAACTTGCATAAGGTGGAATATGGAAACTAGGCAAATAAGACAAAAATGGATTAATTAATGTCTAAGGTAGCTAACTATGGGTTGATTATTCTAACATGGAGTGATGAGGGTTTCTTCTTCCTTTCTTGGAGTGAACTGTGAGGGCTTGATCTTCACTTTCCATCTTCTCTTCTCGAGCTGTTATCCGATCTTCTTCTTGAGAGCATTCTTCCCATAGTCTGTTGAACTTGACTAACTTCTTTCTTGCATAGATTCCTTGGATGAATGAATCCCATGACCTAGGGAGGCCATTCAATGTTGTGATCACAATCTCATCTACAACTTCTAGTTGTTCTTTGATCTGGGAGACCCTTGTGAAGTAATATTGGATGGTCTCCGCATTCTGAATCTTTACATTCTTCAACTGGTTCCTTAGATTCATCTTCCAATTGATGTTCTTCCCTTCAAATAGTTTGGTTAGGGCATCAAACATAGCTTTAGGTATCTTGAGAGAGGACACCTATGGGATAAGGTGATCCTTGATGTTCTTCCCTTCAAATAGTTTGGTTAGGGCATCAAACATAGCTTTAGGTGTCTTGAGAGAGGAAACCTATGGGATAAAGTGATCCTTGATAGAATCAGCTATGATTCTCTTTCCCATAACCAACTTCTTATTATGTAAGGCCTTTGCCTCATCTCCCTCTGGAACTGCAATCTCCTCATGGATGTAGGAGTCCAACTCATTCTCTTCTAGGACCAGCGAGATCCTATACTTCCAAGCTCGGAAGTTGTCATCTCCCTCAAGCTTTTCATCAATCTTGGTATGATGAGACATCTTAACTGAGAACCTCAAATGGAAATACAAAATATTTAGATCTTACCAGGTCAAGATGTTGGATATGGATTTGGAGTTGAAAATCCTGTAGAGTTGGTTCAGGAACAAATTAGGGTTTTTCTTTTCCAAAGTTTTTTCCACCCAAATGCCTTGAAATTTATCCTGGGCTCACTGAAAAATTCCTCTTCTATGAAAAGCCCTAATTTTTGGCAGCAGTGTTGGGTCCAAAACTGAAAAACCTCATAATTGGATTTATCTTCGACAGAAAGATGTGCCCTAGGGAGGAGAGTTATTCCAACCTTATTTTACTGAAAATCTATGGAGAGAGATCCACAAAGTAGGAAGCCCTAGTTCTTGCAGGTGCACAATGTCTTCTTATCAGGTTAGCTCTGATACCATGTTGGATTTTAACATTAAGCTAGCATAATATTAGGATCTTTAACTGAGAGAACAACAAGCACAGCAATCAAAACACAAGAGACAATGAACACAGTGTTTTCCTTGGAGAAACCATAAATGGAGAAAACCCCACAACTTCCTCATAGATAGAATCAGAACCAAATTAAAACCCAAAATAGTAAGTGATATCCTGACAGCAGTAACCTTCTTCTTATCTAGCCCCAGTGCCTTCTCCTTCCTCAATTATGCACTACACTTGAGTGTGTATGTGATTTATGCTAAATAGAGAGTCCAGATCTCTATTTATACTAATATCGGCATGACTAAAACCCTACTAGGGCTGACCTCTCTAAGAGAGTCTAATAACCCTAGTGCCCCAGAACTGCGGGGACTTTAACCCTTAGACAATAGGAGGGTTACCCACAATGACTTGACATGACTTGTTTACATTAATGATTCTCCCAATCAGAACATCAGGGCATGACATGACATAAGAACATCCCAGAATAAACATCCGGTTACAATAGATAAGAAATACAAGTGAATACAATTCGAAGTTACAATTACATTAACAACAACTGCGAGGACTTTAACCCGTGATCAATAAGGAGGGTTACCCTCTATGACTTTACATGACTTGTTTACATTATTGAATCTCTTGATAGGAACATTGAGGCATGACATGACTCAATTACATTACAGATACTTTCCAGAATAGACATCAGGGTACAATACATAAAATATACAAGTGAATACATTCTTAAGTTACAAATACATCAACACTCCCTCTTAACTAGGAAGGTATTCTCTCGACACAATTTATCAGCACAAGTCTTCTTCTTTGTATCATCTAGATCATAATCAAGTTATCTTCATATTCAAGTCATCTTCATCTTAGGATCTAGATCATCACTGGATCTGGATCATCGCTAGATCTAGGTCATCACTAGATCTGGATCATGACTGGATATGGATCATTACTAGATCTGGATCATCACAGGATCTGGATCATCACTACTAGATCATCACTAGATCATCATCACTACTGGAACATCACTGGATCATCACTGGATCATCACTAGATCATCATCACTGGTGCTATATATCAATTCTTCTCATCATAGGAAGTTCTACAGAGCTAGCCCTTTTTCATGCTAGTTGTAGGCCTAGCCTCCATGTAGGTCTTCTTCGGCGCTTATATATGACCCTTATTCAAAACGACCCACCCAGCACTTACATCTAACCATGCGAGGAACACATCTAGCATACATGTCATAAAGGCACTCCCATCACTCACATATGACCATGGGAGGAACACATCCTGAATCCATGTCAGAAAGGCCCAGCACTCACATTTGACCATGACAGGAACCAATCTAGTATTCATGTCAGAAAGGATTTGCACTTAAATCTGACCATGTGAGGAACCAATCCAGAATACATGTCGAAAAGGCTCTACACTTACATCTGACCATGTGAGGAACCAATCCAACATACATGTCGAAAGGGCTCTACACTTACATATGAACATGCAAGGAACCAATCCAACATACATGTCGAAAGGGATCTACACTTACATTGGACCATGCGAGGAACCAATCCAACATACATGTCGAAAGGGCTCTGCACTTACATCTGACCATGAGAAAAACCAATCCTACATCCATGTTAGAGGGGATCTCGGACTCATCACTTCCCTTTGGAGGGAACCTTGACCTAGAGAACACCAAGCTTCTCCCTAAAGTACTCAAACTTCACTCTAGATAATGGCTTGGTCAACAAATTAGCTATTTGTTTGTCTGTCGTAACATACTGGACCTTTACTACTCCTCTCTCCACCATATCCCTGATATAGTGATATTTGATCTTGATATGCTTTGACTTGTCATGGAACACCAGGTTCTTAGACAACTTCACAAAACTCTAGTTGTCGCAATATATACAAGTAGTATCTAACTAGAGATCAAAAAAATCAGACAGTAGCTTCCTCAGCCATACTGCCTCACAACTAGCTGAAAAAGTTGTGACATACTCTACTTCAGTTGTACTCAGTGCTACGCAAGACTATTTCCTGCTAAACCAAGTGATCACACCTGATCCCATACTGAAGCAGCACCCTGAAGTGCTCTTCCTATCGATGGCACTGCCTACCCAATATGAATCAACATAACCCTCCAGGTTAATCTTCTGATCCACCTCATACTTGATCCCATAATAAATTGTACCCTTTAGGTACCTCAGAATATGATTTGCAGCAATCAAGTGAACATGTCTAGGATCTGTCAGGAACTGGCTCAATGTGTTCATAGAAAAACAAATATTTGGTCTTGTATTCGTTAAGTACATCAAGGACCCAATCATCTGATGATACATCGTAGCATCAACTAACTATGATGATGCATCACTTAAAAGATTCAGGTTCGACGCCATAGGTGTGGCCATGGCCTTGCAGTCCATCATCCCGAACCTCTTCAGGATCTATACTGCATACTTTCCCTATCCCAAGTATATTCCATCTGCATTCTGCCACACCTCCATACCTAGAAAGTAGTGCATCATACCCAATTCCTTCATCTCGAACTCGGCAGCAAGCTTCATGTTTGTATCAGAAATAAACCCATCTTCACCTGTTACAAAAAGGTCATCTACATACAGTAGGAGTATCACTAGGTTCCCTTATTCAACCTTGTAGTAAAGTTTGGAATCTACTTTACTCTTGGTAAATCCCAACCTGGATAGGAAGCCATCAATTCTACGGTACCATGTCCTGGGTGCATGTTTCAAACTGTACAGGGATTTCTTTGATTTACACACATGATACTTTTTGTCACGTGTCTCAAAACCAAGTGGCTGCTCCACATACACTTCCTCTTCTACTACACCATTCAAGAAAGAATTATTGACATCCATTTGGTGTATCTTCCATTTCATTACTGCATCTAGAGAAAGTACCAATCTGATGGAAGTGTATATGGCTACTGGTGCAAAATTTTCTTCATAATATATCCCTTCTTTTCGAGAGAAGCCATGAGCCACAAATCTTTCTTTATATTTCTCTATGCTTCCATCTATAGCATGCTTGATCTTGAAAATCCATTTGGAAGTCATGACATACTTCCCCTCTGGTCTTGGAAGAACATCCCAGACATCATTCTTCATGATCGACTGGTAATCCTCGATCATGGCATCCTTCCATTATTTCTTCTTTGTCTCTTCTTCATAGTTGGAAGGTTCTTTATCAATGAATTCACACAATAGTGCTACGTAGCCAAAGCAGGACCTGGTTCTTTTCCTCTCTCTTTTTACTTCTTCTGGAGCCCCATATCTTTCTACACCTTAGATAGCCTCTCCTACCCATGCAGGTTTCCTCTTGTGAGGATTCTTCTCTTGGGGTGGATCTACAGGTTCCTGGGGTTCTTCTATTTCTTGATATTCATCTTGATTTGCATTGTTCATAATTGTATCTTGAATTCTCGGTACTTCTGTTTCTTTAGAGTCTTAAACTAGTCTCTTTCTAGATTTTTTGTTAGCTGAATATTCGTCCAATGTTACGTCTCTGCTTATGTTGATCTTCTTGAATCCTGGGAATTATATTTTGTAATCTTTTGAGCTTTCACTATATCCCACAAATATACCCTTATTTACTGAAGGATCTAACTTTGACCTCTTTTCTTTTGGAATGTGTATGTACACTGGACAACCGAATATTTAGAGATGGTCAACTTCTAGTTTCTTACCAGAGAAGACATCTTCAGGTGTCTTGTTCTTGAGTAATTTATGCGGAGTATGGTTCTGTACATACATAGCTATTCTAGTAGCTTCTGCCAATATATGCATAGGAAGATCTTGATCATGAAGCATTCCCCTTACAGCTTCCATAATCATTCTATTCTTTCTTTCTGCAACCCCATTCTGCTATGGATTATATGGATTGGTTAACTCCCTCTTAATCCCTAAATATCTACATAATTCTTTGAATTCATTTGATGTGAATTCTCCGCCATTGTCTGATCGAAAGGTCTTGATTTTCTTTTCTATATGATTCTTGATCAAGGCTTTGAACTCTTTGAAATTGGTGAATACTTCATCCTTGTTTTTCATGAAGTATATCCATGTCTTCCTAGAAAAATCATCAATGAAAGAAACATACTATACATACCGGATTAATGAGCTGGATGACATCGGACCACATACATCAGAGTGAATGATTTCCAAGATTCCTTTTTCTTTTCTTTCGCATACTTGGAAATGTCTTCTTTGTGTTCTTTCCTTTCGCACATCCTTTGTAAACTCCTTCATGTTTTTCCTGCAGTTTTGGAAGTCCTTCAACAACTTTGCTTGCAAGTGGTATTGCTCTATAGTGCACATGTGCAAACCTTCTATGCCAAAGTTCATTTGTCTCTACTGATTCATGAACCAAAGCTTGTTCTGGTTGGCCCTTCAATTTGTATAATCCTCCCTCTTACTCTCCAATTATTATTGCATCGTCAATAGTCTTTCCTTTTGGCCACATGAGTACTTCGCCATCTACAAATGCAACCCTTATGCCTTTTGCATCCAATGCTGATATGGAGAGAAGGTTATTCTTTAGTCATGGTACAAACAAAACATCCTTCATTTTCATAGACTTGCTAGAGTCTAACTTGTAGGAGGATTCACCACTACCTTTTAAGGGATATTGGTAATCATCCCCAAGTTTTATCTTATTGGGTGAATTATGTTCGGATAGCTTCACAAAATATTCTTTGAATCTCGTCATATGCTTGGAAGCCCCACTGTCAATAATCCAATATTTTCTTCCATGCGTGACAGTTCCCATGAGGGAAGAGATCAGAACATATTATTCATCACTTGAAGAGTATTCACTTTCTTGTTTGACTCTTTTCCTTGGAGGATCATCATATTCTGCAGTGTGAGCATGATGTCTTCTTTTGTGGTTCTTCTTTTTAGAACTATTCTTATTTATAGGAAAATTTCTAGCAAAGTGTCCTCTTTCATCACATGTATAGAATATGAGTTTGGATAGATCCTTTTTTGATCTTACAGAGTTATATTTATAGAGAGAATGCTTACCTTGGTGATGATGATTGTCCCTTCTTCTTTTCTTGGAGTGTAGTGTGAGAGCTTGAGTTTCATTTCCCATATTTTCTTCTCGAGCTACTATTCAAGATTCTTCTTGTGAGCATTCTTCCCACAGCCTACTGAACTTGATTATCTTCTTTCTAGCACAGATTCCTTGGATGAAAGAATCACATGACCTAGGGAGACCATTCAAGGTGGTCATCACAATCTCTACATTCTCCACTTCTTCATCCACTGCTTCAAATTTTTCTTTGATCTAGGAGACCCTTGTAAAGTATGACTGTATCATCTCCTCATTCTGTATATTTACATTCTTCAATTGGTTCCTAAAAGTCATCTTTCATTTTATGTTCTTTCCTTCAAACAGTTTAGTCAGGGCATCAAACATAGATTTAGGTGTCTTTAGGGAGGACACCTGTGGTATGAGGTGATCCTTGATTGAATCAGCAATGTTCCTCTTAGCCATGACCAATATCTTCTTGTGTAAGTCTTTAGCCTCGTCTCCCTTTGGAACTGGAACCTCTTCCGTGATGTAAGAGTCCAACTCATTTTCTTCCAGGACTAGGGAGATCCTATACTTCTAGGATCGAAAAGTATCAACTCCCTCAATATTTTCATCAAGCTTGGTATGATGAGACATATTAAAAAAGAACCTCAAATGGAAATGCAAAATATTTAGATCTTACCAGGTTAAGATGTTGGAACTGGATATGGAGCTGAATTTCTGCAGATCTGGTTCTCTAGTTCTGGAGAAGATTAGGGTTTGACTTTCCTAGAGTTCTACCCAACCAAAAACTTTGATCTTGATCTCTAAAATTCAATTTTGGGGAGGATATCAATCCAGGACTGGGCTCATTCAAAAATTCCACTTCTATGGAAAGCCCTAATTTCCAACAGCAATGTAGGGTCAAAAACTGAAAATGCTCAGAATTTGATTCTGCTTCGACAGAAAGATGCACCATAGAGAGGAGAGTCATCCAACCTCCTTTTGCTGAAAATCTATGGAGAGAGATCCAAAAAGTAGGAAGTGCTAGCTTCAGCAGCTGCAAAGTGTCTTCTTCTCAGGTTAGCTCTGATACCATGTTATATTTTTAACATTTAAGCTAGCATTATCTTAGGATCTTTAACTGAGAGAATAACAAGAACAGAAATCAAACATAAGAGACAATAGACACAAAGATTTTTTCTCGGGGAAACCATAAAGGAGAAAACCCAGTAACTTCCTCAGAGATAGAATCGACACCAAAAGTAAAACCCAAAACAGTAAGATGATCTCCTGACAATAGTAGTCTCTCTCTCACTTGTCCCAGCTTCTTCTTTCTCTCTCAGTTATGTGCTACAACTGAGTGTGAGTGAATGTGTGATAAATAGAGAGGCTCACTCTCTATTTATACTAATTCCTAACTTGACAATAACTCACTAGGGCCGACTTGTCTAGGAGAGTCTAATAACCCTAGGGCCCCACAACTACGGGGAATTTAACCCCTGATCAATAAGGAGGGTTACCCTCTATGACTTTACATGACTTGTTTACATTATTGAATCTCCCGATAGGAAAATCGGGGCATGACATGACTCAATTACATTACAGATACTTCCTAGAATAAACATTGGGGTAGAATACATAAAATATACAAGTGAATACATTATGAAGTTACAAATACATCAACATAAATTTTTCAAGCATACAGGAAAGTTGAAAAAACATTGGTTTGGGCCATATGTCGTTAAGGAAATAATTGATGCAGGAGTAGTTAAGTTAGAGAAATTAGATGGTACATAGGTCAGAGGGATCATCAATGTGAGCCTATTGAAGCCTTATTATGATCATCACGACTAGGTTGCATTAAAAAAAATGTTGAAGAGAGAAAAAAAATGAAAGAATACAAAATCCAGGTTGCAACGAGCGTGACAAGAAGCTGACGGAGCTTGAAAAGAGAATTAATTTTACCGCATGAAAGAAAATCGATAGAAAATGATTTTATTTTGGCACAATATTTAAAAAACTTAATAAAAAAAAGATGTCAATCCTTAAAATCCATAGACACCAAGTGAATCGGATCGTCCCCTCAGTCATAAGTATCATGAAGTCACAACAAAAAGGAAGCGGTGTAGTTGGTAGCATTAACATACTAACTCGGAAAAGTGACTCATGTGACAGATCGTGTTGTCATGATACTAATCAATGATGGTGCATGTGAGTATTTGACAACTTGAACACCTTGATAAGCTTTCTACTTTCCCTCGTGTTCAAATTAACTCCCATAAACTGCCACAGTGAACTATTGTAGGAACACACAGAGATGAAGAAATATTGTTGGAAAAGTATGGTGACTATGAGGTTTAATACTAGTGACTTCAAGGGCCCTATGAGTGAGATTTTTATGCATGTTATGGTTGAGAAAATGTTGACAGATATGTTCCACCAAAATCAGAGAGGAACCTAGAAATTGAGCTAGTTCTAGTCCTCCTTGCACTAATGTTATGAACCATCCTACCAGGGTTGGAAATAAGCAAGTGTTTTGGTTCCCCCAAGAGAAACACTACCTCAGCATTGTTGAGAAAGAATTAAGAAGCAATGGCTAGAATCTGAGGACCAAAGGACATCCCACCAAAGTTGTTAGATAACAATGTGGAACTAATTCCCATAGTGCATAGTATCCATTACTAGAACCCGTTGGTCCGAACTAGTGTTTGGATAGCGGAAAATAGAAACAAAGGCCACCATCATCACCATCATCTTTTCAAAACACTGAAAATAGAAGGGGTGATAATGCTTTCAGGATAAAAATAAACTGGAATATTCCAATGAAGGAAGTTCATTCGTTGATAGGATGGCAGACTTCACCAGTAGTGAAGCAAAGAAAAATATAGAGTTTATACTGGATTTTCCAACTACTGTGAGATCCAAGGTTTATAGCGATGTTGCATACTCATTCAAGGATAAGAGGAAGATTCTGAAAGGAGGAAGGAAAAACCTGGGGTGAGTTTGAGCAGAAGCCAGAAATTCAAACAAGGAAGATTAGTGATATTGATAAGTTTCCCATCTCGTCCATTATACTACTCTGAAACAGTAACTATATCTGATACTAGAAAGAATGACAGTAGTAACAGATGCTAGAAAGAATGATAGTAGTAGCACAAACAGAAGGAACATACATGAAAGAATGTACATCAGAAGGTGCATGATGTATCAACATTAGTGGAGAAGGTCATGCCAGAACATGTCGGTTCTAACTTGGTGGAGAAATTGTAGAAGACAGAAGAAGTTGTGTGCATAGAATTAGAGAGAGTGGTGAAAATCGTGGAATATTTTCATATCAAAATCGGTGCAAGTAAAAACATGGAGGAATAGCTTTGAGTGGCTCGGTATGAGCCACAGGTGACTGATGGGGGGATGTTGGGTCTAGGGACACTAAGGAAGAATTCATTCATAATTATGCCTAAGTATGGAGAAGAGCTAAGGGAGAAGAAGAAGGAGCTATGACAGAAGTATCGACAGAAAAGAAAGAAGAGAAAGAAAGTTGTGACAGAGGTAGTGAAAGGAAGGAATAATAAAAGGAAGAGGTTCCATAAGAGGAAGCTGCACCAGAAGAGGAATCCGAGACAGAAGGAAGGAGTGCGATAACGGAAGGTACGACATAATATCAACATTAGAAGGCATGCAAGTAGAAATAACAGCTGAAAAATGACATAAGGCGTAATGTTGAGAAAGTCATAGGATTTAACGATCGTGGGTATGATTTTGGATAGAGCTGGAGGAAACTGCACATGTGAAGGCATCTCTGTAAGTCAGGACATTAGTGCCTCCTATTAGGTGTTACCCAAATAGGAAAGATAGCTTGTTGGTTGGATATAGGAAGTCAGTTGAGAAAGAAACAGAAAACAAGTACGTAATAAATCTATATCATGTTTGTATTGAGTATATATTGAGTACGTAATGAGTATGTATCAAGTCTATATTGTGTTTGTAATAAGGCTATAAAGGAGAGGACCCAAGCTGTATGTGGGTTAGACTCTTAGGATGGACTTCAATTAGACAAGGGTAGACTCTCATTAGCTCCTAACTATTATATTTTGGTTGATGGATCTATATTTTATCAGTTAGTATTGTTGTGTGCATTGGAGTGAAGGATCTGCAGCTGAGTGCATAGAAGAGTAAGAAAGGTTGAGTCGATCCAGGTTGTATGTGGATAATTTGTAGAGAAAAGTAGGAAGAGGATAGAGAGAATATTAGAGAGCATTGAGAGGGAGGAAGAGTCTATTAATAAAGAGAATAATATCTTGAGAAGAGTCTACAACTTAGTGCGTAGACGAAAGGTGCATCTATTTCCTCATTCCATATGAAGAGCACCTTGTGGTTTTTCCCTGGATAGGTTTCCACGTTATATTCTTTGTATACATGTGAACATTGAATGTGTTTGAAATACTTGTGTAAATGTTGCATTGAATGAATGAATATAGATTTTCTTACATATGAATAGATGTATATTAGTCTCATTGTATTATTTGAATATGACTATGTTGCACAACTACTGTTGATATAATAAGTTGTATAAGATAAGTTGGATCATAGACTAACTATTGAATCACAGTGAACATAAATAATCCACCCACGGAATTTAATGAGAGCCTTGGTAAAAGGAAAAGGTACCAGAAATTCCCCACCAGTTGCGGAGATGTCGTTCTAGCAGTTACCCATTCAAGAGATATATCTCGGATGAGACAACATCTGCGTCACAGGTTCTATAGATTGAGCTCTACCCTGTTGAAACGATATCTTGGGCTTTGTTGTGCTGAGTATAAGGGACTAAACCTGGGTCAGGATCCTTTGAGGAGGGAACAAATCCAACACATTTGAACCTTTTTCAACCCAAAATTACCATAGGATCAAACCTCTTGGAAATTGGTGGGTCAGCCCATCATATCTGTATTTTCATCCATTCCAACAAAAGAGCCTACCAAACATGGGAAACTGTAGTTAGCACCCCATTTCCATTTTGGTTCCCATGTTGAGTTATTCTCATACTCTTGGGAGCCCAATTAGTCCCATCATAACCTGAAGTTTGAGACTGCATACTTCTCTTCCATACAGTTCCAACCATTTCCTGACGGGCTCCCTATTTCGTGTTAGTTTACATAAGCATGTGTTAAAATATTCAGATGAACATTTGTGCTTACTGCTTCAATGATTATTGTTGATGTTGTGTATATGCCTTTGCAGTCACTTTTTGTTCAAAATTCCTATAAACCATTGCTTTTGTTTAAGTTGACCTATACATGTGAGAACTACTTGATTTAGGTAGTTGATGGACCATGATTCATTGTGATTTATGATTTTGGTGTTTTCACAAGAATTAGAATGAAGTAAACAACATTTCCCCTTTACTACTTGTTCATTGCACCAAATTAAATAACCGCGGTTACTTGGTTCTATTTCATCGTCCATAGAGACATAATCATGCTTCAGATAGCCAAACAATGGAGGGAACATCCATAAGAGTGTGCACAACTAGCTCAGACCTTGTTTGCAATATGTATATTTTCCTTGTCTTGACTCGTGATCTTGAAAAATAGAGTATGGCCATGCAACACTAGTTACCTCCCATGTACCATAGCTTTCTCTATTCTTTCTTCCAGCTAATAAATGAAAAAAGTACTAATAATTAAAAACAAAAAAATAAAAAAATGAATATTACTGAATCTATTCATAATTCATCAACGAAAAAAATGGCAACAATCATTCCTTGTCTCCCTTGATCATGACACATATCCCTGAATTAGTTATAAGTACACCATTTACATTTGATTTATGAAAATGTACTAGTAATTTAAACAGATCTCCACCGATAGGTTATCCTTCCTGTCATCTATAGATGTTTTGTTAATTCATCTAGAATTAGTGAATTTCACAATTGGTGGTTACTCAAGTCTTATGTTTCCAAGTTTCACTATGCGTCGTGTTATGTGTTCAAGGGAAGTCAAACCAGTGTCGATCAATCCTCAAATATTCCTAAACAATCATGTCAGCATTCATTGCATTAGCATATAGTGTTGGATCTCGCATCTCTAACAAATTATATCATCCTATTCATCTTAGTTTCGTGTCATTTGATGTGGTATGCATTAATTTCCTCCTTCTGATGGATCTGTTCCTATTGATGCCAAATCATTATCTAGGAAATGGATCTAGGAACCCCATTGAGTACCTTGTATCTTGCAGTCATTATTGGCATGCTTCCTCACAAATGACACTAGGTAGACATAAATGACCCCCAATTGTTTGATTATGCAAGTGTTCAATTTTTGAACATCTATTCACACTTGTCAGTTTGTACTCAAGTACCTTGGAGTCCATCATCATTATCGGTGGGCCTCCTTGCATATATTAACGGTATACATCAATGGTTGGTAATCAGATCATGTTTTATTATGCTCGACATCAGTTGATTTATTAGCATGATATAAACTTGTACTATAGTTTTTTTTTTTGAAGACCTTGGGAAATATAGTTGTATCACTCATCGATGCACTTCCCGAGTTTCCCAAGATTAAACTTCCATGTAAAAGTACCATGAAGACCTCGATATTTTGCATTCATCAACATGCATATATACATTTTTATAATATTTGATTTTGACATTACTACTAAGCATGGGTATACCCTCGTCAAGAAGATATTGCATATTTGGTTTATTTCCTTGTCTGACTTCCAGGTGCTTTTCAACTCCTACGCTCAAGATCCTACTACTTTACCATCCTTCCCTCGTCACTAAAGAGTATCAGTATGAAGAGTATCATAGTGAAATCAATGTATTTTGTCCCTTATCATAGCTTCGGACATCACACATGAGGGGGCATCTGGTAACATTAAAATTAACACCCTTGAGAGTGTTGGTCTGAAAACATATTTCTATTTCGCCTACAACATGAATATCTTAATTTTGGAACAATTGAGAGCTTCAATATCTCATTTGACCACTACTTCCACAAAGGGGGTAATGTTTGAATACAAATGTGTCTTTAAATAGGCCAATTCCATGACCACTTAAGCCCCAAAACCCAGTTCCTATAACTCATACAGTGGGAAAATACCTAACATGGGTATTAATTGTCCTGTAAATACTGAAAATCAATTTTGATGCCTAAAAAACTAGGTAAAGTGGGGTTTTTGAATAAAATGATGAAAAAATTCAAAAATATTAATCCCACATTCATGGTTAAGTGATTGGGTGCACAAACCCCAATGTGAATTAGAGGAGACAAATTGGAGAGTAAAGGCATGCTGGAGGAATTGAGGGCTAGAAATGACTTTTCTACTACTAATGTTTTTGGGCATCAAAGGAATGGATGGTAGAGGAGTAGGTCTAGGCTATGTGGAAGGAAGGAACTTTCAAGAGTTGTAATTATTTCTCCATGTTCATCTATTATGATTCAATTCAGTTTTGTTCCCAATTCTTGTTTATTGTTTTCCCTTCAAGTTTTATGTTAATGTAGAATTGGTAGGAAGTTATATCTAACCTATATTTGTTAAAGATAGTTTGGTAGGATAGTAGGAAGGATTTTGTGGTGAGATTTGAAGGTGTGAAGTGTTGATGTATATGTAACTTCGGAATGTATTTCACTTGTATCTCTTATATATTGTAACCCAATGTTTATTCTGGGATGTACTTGAGTCATGTCATGCCCCGATGTTCCTATCGGGAAGTTCTATAATGTAAACAAGTCATCTCAAGTCATTGTGGGTAACCCTCCTATTGGCAAAGGGTTAAAGTCCTCACAGTTCCGGGGCACTACGGTTATTAGACTCTCTTAGAGAGTTCACCCCTAGTAGGTTTTAGTCAAGTCGAGAATTAGTATAAATAGAGAGATGGCCTCTATATTTAACACACATCTTATACACACTCAAGTGTATCACATAGTTGAGGAAGGAGAAGACACTCAAAGTAGACAGAAAGAAGGTTAATGCTGTCGGGAGATCACCTTACTATTTTGGGTTCTATTTTTGGTGTTGATTCTATCTCTGAGGAAGTTGTGTATTTTTCACCATTTATGGTTTCCTCGAGGATAAACACTGTGTTCATTGTCTCTTGTGTTTTATTGTTGTACTTGTTATTCTCTCAGTTAAAGATCCTAATGTATTGTTAGCTTAATGATGAAAATCTAACATGGTATCAGAGCTAACCTGAGAAGAAGACACTGTGCAGCTGTGAGAAGTAGGGCTTCCTACTTTGTGGATATTCCTCCACATATTTTCAGCAAAAGAAGGTTGGATTAACTCTCCTCCTTAGGGTGCATCTTTCTGTTGAAGCAGAATCCAATTCTGAGTTTTTTCAGTTTTGGGCCCAACACTACTGCCGAAAATTAGGGCTTTTCACAAAACAGGAATTTTTTAGTGAGCCCAAGCCTGGATTGATCTCCTCCCCAAAATCAAAGTTAGGGATCAAATTCAAAGCATTTGGTTGGACATAACTCTGGAAAAGCAAAACCCTAATCTGCTACTGAACCAGCACTGCAGAAATTCAGCTCCAAATCCAGATCTGACATCTTGACCTAGTAAGATCTAAATCTTTTGTATTTCCATTTGAGGTTCTTAGTTAAGATGTCTCATCATACCAAGCTTGATGAAAAGCTTGAGGGAGCTGATAACTTCTGAGCCTGGAAGTATAGGATCTCCCTGGTCCTGGAAGAAAATGAGTTGGAATCCTATACAATGAGGAGGTTCCAGTTCCAGAGGGAGATGAGGCTAAGGCCTTACATAAGAAGAAGTTGGTTATGGAAAAGAGGATTATTGTTGATTCAATCGAGGATCACCTCATACCACAGGTGTCCTCCCTCAAGACACATAAAGCTATGTTTGATGCCCTAACCAAATTGTTTGAAGGGAAGAACATAAACCGGAAGATTACTCTAAGAAACCAATTGAAGAATGTAAAGATCCAGAATGCTGAGACCATCCAGTCTTACTTTACAAGGGTATCTCAGATCAAGGAACAGTTGGAAGCAGTAGATGAAGAATTGGAAAATGCAGAGATTGTGATGACCGCCTTGAATGGTCTCCCTAGATCATGGGAATCTTATATTCAAGGGATCTGTGCCAGAAAGAAGTTATTCAAGTTCAGAAGACTATGGGAAGAATTCTCTCAAGAAGAAGCTTAGATAGCAGCTCGAGAAGAAAATATGGGAAGTGAAGATCAAGCTCTCACAACCCACACCAAGAAAACTGGAAGGAAGCATCATCACTCCAAAGGTAAGATCTCACACTCTAGAAGATATATGTCTACCATTAGATGTTAGACATGTGATGAGAAAGGTCACATATCAAAATTATACCCTAATAAAGGGAACTTAAAGAAGAATAAGGAAAACAAGAGAAGACATCATGCTCATGCTGCAAAGGATGATGAACCTTCCACCAAGAGAATCAGACAAGAAAGTGATTCTTCAAGTGATGAAGAATATGTGCTGATCTCCACTCTCACAAGAACTGTTTCACATGGAAGCAATGATTGGATCATAGACAGTGGTGCTTCCAAGCACATGAAGGGATTCAAAGAATCATTTGTGAAGCTATCTGAACATGAGTCACCTCACAAGGTGAAACTTGGGAATGACTACAAGTATCCAATAAAAGGTAGTGGTGAATCCTCCTATAAACTAGACTCTAGAAAGTCTATGAATATGAAGAATGTGTTATTTGTTCCAAGACTAAAGAAGAACCTCCTCTCCATATCTACATTGGATGCAAAAGGAATGAGGATTGCTTTCGTAGATGGCCAAGTTCTTATGTGGCCAAATGGAAAAACTTTTGACGATGCGATAGTGATTGGGGAACAAGAAGGAGGTCTATACAAGTTGAAGGGCCAACTAGAACAAGATTTTGTTCATGAATCGGTAGAGCCAAATGAAATTTTGCATAGAAGGATTGCACACGTGAATTATAGAGCACTACCACTTGCAAGCAAAGCTATTGAAGGTCTTCCAAAAATTCAAGCAAAACATGATGGAGTATGCAAAGGATGTGCGAAAGGAAAGAATAAAAAGAAGACATTTCCAAGTAGCGAGAGAAAGGAAAAAGGAATCTTGGAAATCATCCACTTCGATGTATGTGGACCAATGGCATCAAGTTCTCTAAGTGGGTATGCATACTATGTTTATTTTATTGATGACTTTTCTAGAAAGACATGGATTTACTTCATGAAGAACAAATATGAAGTATTCAGCAAGTTTAAGGAATTCAAAGCCTTGATCGAGAACCACACTGAAAAGAAGATCAAGACTCTTTGATCAGACAATGGCGGAGAATTCACTTCAAATGAATTCAAAGAATTATGCAAAGACTCGAGGATTAAGAGGGAGTTGTCCACCGCATATAATACACAACAGAATGGGATTGTAGAAAGGAAGAATATAACCATCATGGAAGCTGCAAGAGCTATGCTTCATGATCAAGATCTTCCTATGCATCTTTGGGCAGAAGCACCCAGAAAAGTGGTGTATGTACAAAACCATACTCCACACAAAGTACTCAAGAACAAGACTCCTGAAGAAGTGTTGGGGCGCGCACCTTAACGGTCCCTAATTTTGGTAACTCTGTGGTTTTTGTGGAAGTTGTAAGTGGAGTTACGACTCAAAACAGTCTTAGGGGTGTCAGGGTTGAGTCCAAGTCCTCTTTTTTTAATAAACCCATGGTTTAAATCCAGGGTTTAGGGTTCGGGGTGCCCATGGTTTAAGTCCATGGTTTTGTAATAAGTGCACTATAAATAAGCACTCTTGTAAAGAAGTGAGGTTAGGATTTTTGATGTAAGATGAATTGATGCGAAGCTAAGGCTATTTTGTAAGAGAAGGTTAAGTCCCAGATGTGTCCGTGGACGACCTCTGTAGCTGTGTGCGCAGAGGGTTTTGGGTGATTAAGGAAATCTGCAGCTGTGTGCGCAGAGGCCTGCAGCTGTGTGCGCAGAGGCTTGTAGCTGTGTGCACGGATTTAAGGACTTCAAAGGATCTGTAGCTGAGTGCGCAAATCAGAACTGTGATTTTAGTAAAGAGTTGAATAAAACACAGTTATGTGGACGTAACCCCTACATTGGGGGTGAACCACGTTATATCTGGTGTTGTGGTTCTTTGTGTTGTTTCTGTTATGTTCTTTCATGCATTGATAAATATATATCTGATAAATAAGATCACTGCTAACTAAATAACTTCACTGTGAATTCCCAGTAAAGGGTTATGCAAGTCACTGTCTGTTTATTTAGCTGCGAAGTTATATATGTGAATGTTGAATCTCTGTGTATATGAATATAAGTTGTTAAAGGCTAAGGTACAGTAATATCTCTCTTCTGCTTGCAAAAACCTGATTCTACGTCATCACATAGCTGTTTCGGGTGAGACTGCAATATATTCGTAGGTTGTTGCCGAAAGGGCCAACACTATGGGTCTTTTGTTGGTGTGAATTTAATGGTATAAAGCCTGGGTCTGCCCTATAACCCAACAAATTGGTTCTGTTGCCAGTTGAACTCAGTATCTTCTCAAGAGGGGTTTACGTCGTACCTCGAGGGCTATGTTCTGGAGACCCTCTGTGAAAGAAATCGGTGACTGGCTTGATGAGACTTATCTGAAATTAACTGAGCAAGAGAATAGAGATCTGCGTCGTAGTGCAAACGACTTTTTACAAAGGTATGTTTTTTGTGATGTTTATGAAATTTTCTTTGGTAGTATCCACATAGAGTTGCACCAGTGGTTATCCAGGTTAACAGAGAAAAGGACGAACTTCCAAGAATGTCAGTTTCCTGATTGGACCCCCGCAAGAATTGATATACTAAAAAGGATGAACAACGAGATATCCTGCGCTGTTGATTTTTGGACAACGCGAACCCTCGAAGCATTTGTGACAAAGTTTGCCATTGACATGAGTGCTTCCTTTAGTGAAGCCGAGCGGCAGTTTTTCAAAGGACCAAGGGGTAAGTTTTTGAATTCATTTAGTCTAAGAATTAAAATGATATTAGCTGAAAAATGTATATTGCTAATCGAATCCAACTGGTAGATTTAGTATTACTAACCTATGTTTGCAAGTGAAAATACCTTCGACAAGCAAAGCGGTTTGCTGCGAAGTGGCAAAAGGTACAAGAGATATTTTAGATCCTACTCCCATGGTCAGCATACTGAGTATTCCCCTGTAAATTCCATAGATTCAGAACCCAAAGAAACCCCTTCTGTTGGAAACCCTCCTGTAACCCCACAGCGAAGACCTGTTATCCCTGAGAACCAGTCGCAGTATGAAAGTCACCCTAACCCGAGTATTCCTGTTGCAGTTCAGTCTGCCCCAGTAAGTTCCCCCCCACCTACTTCCAGTCCCCCTCCAACCCCCACTCGATCCACTATGGCCCACATGCATGATGACATTAAGCTACCTATTTTCAAAGGAACTGGATCAGAGGATCCAGAACAGTTCTATTTTTTATGTGAAGCAGTGTGGACTGCTAAGACCATTACAGACCAAGATACAAAAAGAGTGCAGCTAGTTACTTCTTTCAGAGACCGTGCTCTGACCTGGTTCATGAAGTTTTCCAGCACTCAGAACCATGCATTGGCTGATATAAAAGCAGCAATGATAAAGGAATTTAAGAAGCCAAAATCAGAGTCACAGTGTATCACTGAGTTAAAAGAGATTTAGCAGAGGCGCGGCGAATCAGTGTGGGACTTTGATCAAAGATTCAAAGTTTTGCTAGACCAAGTCAGTTTCACCATTGGACATTCGCAGCACAAGGAATGGTTCATTGCAGCATTGTTACCGCATATCAGAACCCCACTCATGCAACAAAAGGTTGCTGACCAGCAGGAGGCCCTGGAAATAGTGATGAAGCTTGAAACCTCTTTCGTCGAAGACAAGTCTGGTATCGCCCAAATCCAAGCGCAGTTGGCAGCGATGGCTCTGGAGCTTTGCAATATGAAGAAAGGTAAGACCGGTCGCGAAGAGGTTTGGTGTACACAATGTCGGACAGAAGGTCATGCCAAGGAACAGTGTCCTATGGTAAGAAATTACCTGAATACTGGTGTGCCAAACCCATTTCAACCGCAAGTCCTATATTGTGAGCTTTGCAGAACAATAGGTCAGCATCGACCTGAAGACTGCTATCTGCTACAGAGGTATGGGAAAGTACCTAAGAACCCCTATTGTAAATTCTGTAAGTCCGTGGGACACAACGAAGATGAGTGTCACAGCTTTGACCTCATGAGAGAACAAACTTACGACGCTTATCGGGTATAAAATGAGGGACAGAGAAATGATGGCTATGGCTACCGCGGTGGTGCATCAGGTAGAGGTGCTTTTGGAGGTCGTGGTCGAGGTGGTATGGCCAGAAGAGGTTGAGGCCAGGTTGTGTGTTACAATTGTGACCAGGCCGGGCATCTAGCGAGAGACTGTCGAAACCCAACTACGACATGTCGGTATTGTCGGGAGGTAGATCATGTGATCGAGCAGTGCCCGCAGTTGATAGCTAAGATTCAGGAAAGAAACAGTTCCCCTACTCAGAATATTTAGATGATTTCCATTGAGAAAAGACCTACCCCAACTATCAATGTTGTTACCTGAAGTGGAGCTACGACGGAAGCACAGAATAAGGAGAAACAGCCTAACGAGGCTTGGGTTCGTAAGGCCCCAGTGAAATTCCTAGCATCTGATGTCGAAAGAGAAAAAGAGACATTCATGGAAGCCAAGAGAGATTTTTCTACTCCTAGCACATCAGTAGCACCTGCAAAACAACATTAGCAGTGGTCGTAGACACAAGAAGCTTCAACAGAAAAAGTAAGTACACTGTCCTCCTTTTTACAGAGTTGTCTGAAGCTCCTCAGAAATCAGAATGCTTTAAGCGAGTTGCAAAAATTTATTGCTTCCTGCGACCCTCAGCAAAGTTATGGTCAGGTAAAAGCTGTTAATAGAGTTAGGAGAACTGGCAGGGAAATGAGATTGAATGCTCAGATAGGAGAGTATGATATGACTGATGTTATCTTAGACCTAGGATTAGAGGTAAATGTCTTAACTAAGCAAATGTGGGAACAAATAGGAAAACCTACCCTTGATTGGTCCCCTATACAGTTGATATTAGCCAATCAGCAGAAGATTGTGCCCCTAGGAAGACTCCCTAGTGTACCAGTAGATATTGATGGAGTCAGTACCTTAGCAGACTTTGAGGTAATTGAAATAATTGATGACAGCAACCCCTATCCTGCACTACTAGGCATTGAATGGACAATAGATAATGATGCAGTCATCAACTTGAAGAAGAGACAAATGACTTTCGAAGCGAAAGGAATGAGAGTCATAGTCCCATTGGACCCTTCTCAAGGAGAGAGATACACAGAGCCAGTAAGAGATGAAGACCAGGATGCTTTGGATCACATTTACAATATCACAGCTAAGGAAGAGGATTATGTTGATCCTACTGCCGAAGGTATCATGGATTGGCAGCGTGACAGCTCCTGCATGACGGATTCAGATGATGGGTTAGAAAAATGGCAGAACAGACTTTATGAGCTTCATGGACATAGATGTGCCATAATTCCTAAATCTATCCGATGGCTTGGTGCACAGATACCAGATTCACAGAAAAGGGAGACTCTAGATTCAGTATTCAGAGCCATAATAGCCAGATGGTGGAATGGCCATGAGAAGAACAGTCCTAGTTGGGAAGCTCATCAGAAGTTCCTTCGCCTGAGAATTATGGATCAGCCCCAGGAGGTACAAAGCAGGTTTGATGGGAAGACTAGCCCTTAGGAACCTTGGGCATAGTACTATGAAGCATGTGTACATAGGTTTGTGCATACTCTGGAACCAATAGAAAAGAACTGGTACACGGAGGCTGAGCTTCGCCAGGATACTGTAAGTTGGGATTATCTTGTCGATAGTTTTGTGCTTACCTTTTCTACTAATGAATTTTTTCCAGCTTTGAATGTAGCTATCAGGTTGGTCCATACTAAGGTATTTACGGATCAAGAAGTAGTAAAATACCGGCCTGATGGGAAAGCTCAAGAAACTCATTATAACCTCGCAATTGACGAGGATAATGCTCCATGCAATACTGGTATTCCTGAGTCAGAAGGACATTGCGACGTACACGGATCAGCAGTCAAAGCCCCTGAAGTGACTCAGCCTCCGAAGACACGGACAGTCAACATTGGATCAGAAGGCCAGCCTAAGTATGCTACCAGTGGAGATTATTAGGATGAAGACACGGTAAGCAAAGCGACCCAACTTCTCCATGAGTGTCAGGACTTATGTCTGATGAAGTTCCTGGAAATAAGAGGAATCAGTGCAGCTGTGGATGACATTTTTTCATGGGTCAAAGCTCGACTCCATGCCACAGATGGTGTCCAGAGGTGTCGAATGCCCTCATTCGAGCGTAGCTGCAGCTACTGCTTGTGTCGAAGAAGTTAAAGGTCTGTCAGAACTAAAAAAAAACGATCGTTAGAAGAAGTCAAATATGGCGGCGCTGGTACGTTCTCTGTATTAACTGCCTGTATTAATACGATCCTGGACAATCTACCGCCGTCTGGACAAGATCTCTGTCAGAATTGGTGCCATCAATGCATAGTTATGACATATTTCGGGGATAGATTCTATAAGAAGACACCCACACCTGCAAGGTTCACATTTTTCAGTTTCTTGAGCTTTACAATTGCATCCATGTCCGCTGATCATGAGTTCCAGGAACTATTGAGAGAGTTTGAGCAGACGAGTTTGCTGAACCTTTTCAACCAACCGCCTGCATCTGTTCCCTGTGAAGAAACTCCCCAGTGCTGACTCAGCCAATGCAAACAAGCTCTGCCCAGAATAATTTTAAGCCTGAAGTACGATCTAAACACAACGAAGACTGACACAAGTAATCAGGGAAAACACCAGAAGACCCCGAGATGCAGCCGTCTGGTTCAGCAGAGGCCCCACCTGTAGAAGATGAGAATATTGCACCGAAGCATCCACTATATCTTCCACCAGTTTGACCAGGATTCCAGCCACCTCGGCGACTAAAGAAGTTCACATTACACACCCCTTCGCTGCCCCCAGGTGTGCAGTTGGTTGGGACCATGACAAGGAAAATAGACCGGATTAAGTATGCCGACCATGACACGAATGATCGTGGAAAGTTTCCACAGTTCACCCCATCACAATACTTGCATTTTCTCAAATATCCAGAGACTAACGCGACATTGCTGGAAGTAAAACAATGGGCTGTTGGCTTGGATCAAGCGGGTCTGCTGAACATGCTCGATGCTCCCCATTTTGGTCGCAGCACACAGGTGACCATAGTGGTCAAGCAGCTGCTGGCATTAGTACATGACGGCCACCTTTGGATAGGAGATAAGAAAATTCCTATTAATGGAGAGATCATTCACAGGATCACAGCCTTACCAATAGTAGGACCTGATCCGAGCACCGAATTTCCTTCAAAGCATGAGGATACGAAGCTCGCACAAAGCATGAAGGAACGCTTCGGCCTGACAAAGGGAAAATGAGGGTATCACACTTCCACCATTCAACAACACAATATTCGCTTCACATTTGAGCTTCTCGCATGCAAGCTCATGTGAAAGTGTAGACCATATGAAGTTCCTGCCCCGGTTATCAGAATTGCTGCGAACTGTGCCGAAGGCTACAGTTACAATTGGGAAGCATATATCGCGAAGGAATTCCTTGAAGACGTCCGCAATGCGCAGGAGAAAGGTAGGCCCTTTCACTATTCCTGGTTGATAGTCCTCATCGCCCTGGTAGAATGGCAAGAACCTACCGAGGCGCAGTTTGCTGCTATACCTCCAGACTTTCCTGACGCAGTACGGTCTGCCTCTCTGTGGGTTTCCCAAGATAAAACCCTACAGCAGATGACAAACTGTGTATTTTCCTTTTATATGATGATTATCTCGTATGAGATCACGAAAACCCCTCAGCTCACTAATGGGTTATTCTCTCAATACGACGGCACAGCCCACTTCAGTGTCGACATGCCTCATCTTTTCATCCAGGCCCGCGTGGATCAAAAGAATCAATGGTTTAAGTTACCATATTTCGTGACCAAAGAAGACATCCTCGTGGTCGTCCAACAGTGGCCGGTGGAATGGTTGAAGGATGCAGGGACAAAAACCCACTATTCCAGTTCTCCCAGTTACAAATCTGGGCGCAGGCCCTAGTCATACACAGTAGCAAGACCCCCCCTTAAGACAGTGAAGAACAAACTGAGTCCCAGCAGAGTGAAAGCGACCAGGGTGGAGATGATGGCAATGAATAAGAAGAAGAAGAATCGGTTCAAACTACTTCAGACCCTAATCGACAGGATAAGCACAAGACGCCAGAACCAGAAGAAGTAAACAAACCCCAGTCCCGAAAGAAAATGAAGGCGTCGAAGAACAAGAATATTGACGCGGAGCCCATCCTGAAAAGTGAGGAGGTTGTTCAGGTTCTATCGAAGTCCATAGAAGTTCTCACCAAGAAATGGTCAGAATTTGCAGATATACATCTGCATGCCATCACTGAGGTAGAAAAACACATTTCGGAGTTGAAGGACGTAGCAGAAAAATCACTGACTGGCGCCTCAGCAAACAGTGCCTCAGTAAGCGTGCAACCAGACCTAAGGCAATCGCCGTCCAGAGATAACAAAGGGAAAGTGTTGAGCATAGCTCTCATATGAACATATACAGCATCTCGTTCGGAGATGAGTATGAAGGTTGGAATAGATTACACTAAGCTATCCATGACGGAGCTACATCTCTGTCAGTCAGCAATTATGAAAGAAATTTAGGCATGAGACCAATATTCGCAAAAACAGTTAGAAAATGCCATAAGTCAGCAGCAGGGCTTCGCAGCGCAGCTGGAGGCAGTGGAGCAGAGAAAGAGGGATGCAGAACGTAAGCGCATTACCCTAGTACAAGTCTTGGATGAGGCATGTCGAATTCTTCCTGACTTCGACGTACAGCTGGTAGAAGAACCAGAACAAATATTAGTCAGGTTGAAAGACTATGCACAGTAGTCTCATAGCGAAATCGAGAAGCTCAAAAGAGAACATGAGGCACAGATTGCATACTCCAACTCTGCATCACCCAGGAGAGCCCACCGGAGGTCAGGGAGCAACGCCGAGTATACATTCAGACCTCCGCAGCAAAAATCTCAGATACTGCAAGCAGCACAGCAAAGCTGTTAGAAGACAGTGTTGAGGCCTCAACCACCCTGCAGGAACATCCAGAAATTGGACAGCTACAAGAAATCATCAGGCAGCGACATATAGAGTTGGATACAGTAAAAGAAGAAATTAAGACTTTGCCACCTATGGAGAAAATGCTTAAGGTAAAGCGAAGCAATGAACTCCAACAGGAAATTGAATCGTGCAGAGAAAAAGAAATAGAAGTCGAAAGTTCTATGCAGCCACTTATCAACGAAGCTTTCAAGTTGAGTACTACTGTGGACACCCAACTCAAAGTCCTGAAGGAATATGCTGCATTTGCGCAGACAAAGGCCAGTGAAGCATCAGCCACAGTATTACAGGAATTGGTTGAAAAGGAGCAAGCCACTGAAAATATCATGCCTGGCCTCAACAAGCATTTTTCTATCTTCGCTGACAAATTTCACCTACCAGAAGAGCAGCAGAGTGTCCCGGGACGGGCCACTGGTGAGTCTTAGGGGCCTATTGGGGCGCGCACCTTAACGGTCCCTAATTTTGGTAACTCTGTAGTTTTTGTGGAAGTTGTAAGTGGAGTTATGACTCAAAACAATATTAGGGGTGTCGAGGTTGAGTCCAAGTCCTCTTTTTGTAATAAACCCATGGTTTAAATCCAGGGTTTAGGGTTTGGGGTGCCCATGGTTTAAGTCCATGGTTTTGTAATAAGTGCACTATAAATAAGCACTCTTGTAAAGAAGTGAGGTTAGGATTTTTGATGTAAGATGAACTGATGCGAAGCTAAGGCTATTTTGTAAGAGAAGGTTAAGTCCCAACTGTGTGCGTGGACGACCTCTGCAGCTGTGTGTGCAGAGGGTTTTGGGTGATTAAGGAAATCTGCAGCTGTGTGCGCAGAGGCCCGCAGCTATGTGCGCGGCTTTAAGGACTTGAAAGGATCTGCAGCTGAGTGCACAGATCAGAACTGTGATTTTAGTAAAGAGTTGAATAAAACACAGTTCTGTGGGTGTAACCCCTACACTGGGGGTGAACCACGTTATATCTGGTGTTGTGGTTCTTTGTGTTGTTTCTGTTATGTTCTTTCATGCATTGATAAATATATATATGATAAATAAGATCACTGCTAACTAAATAACTTCGCTGTGAATTCCCATTAAAGGGTTATGCAAGGAACTATCTGTTTATTTAGCTGCGAATTTATATATGTGAATTTTGAATCGCTGTGTATATGAATATAAGTTGTTAAAGGCTAAGGTACAATAATATCCCTCTTTTGCTTGCAGAAACCTGATTCTGCGGCATCCCATAGCTGTTTCGGGTGAGACTGCAATTTGTTCGCAGGTGGTTGCCGAAAGGGCCAACACTGTGGGTCTTTTGTTGGTGTGAAGTTAATGGTATAAAGCCTGGGTCTTCCCTATAGCCCAACAAGAAGTATTCTCCAGCAAGAAACTAGAAGTCAGCCATCTCAGAATATTCGGTTGTCCAGTGTACATACACATTCCAAAAGAGAAGAGGACAAAATTAGATCCTTCAAGAAAGAAGGGTATGTTTGTGGGATACTCTGAAAGCTCGAAGGATTACAGAATATACTTCCTAGGGTTCAAGAATATTTACATCAGCAGGGATGTAACATTTGGCAAATATTCAGCCTACATAAAATAAAGAAAGAAACATGTTGAAGAACCTGAAGAAGCAGAAGCACCCAGAAGTCATGATACAATCATGAACGAAGAAACTCAAGAAAAAGATCGAGAATTTGAAGAACCGCAAATACCTGTAGATCCACCTCAGTAGAAGAATCCTCAAAAGAGGAAACCTACTTGGGTAAGAGAAATTATCCAAGGTGCAGAAAGATATGGGGTTCTAGAAGAGAATCACGGAGAAAGAAAGAGGACCAGATCATGTTCCATTTATGTAGCATTACTATGTGATTTCATTAATAAGGAACCTTCCAATTATGAAGAAGTAGTAGAACGGAAAGAATGGAAGGATGCTATGATTGAAGAGTATCAATTGATCATGAAGAATGATGTTTGGGATGTTGTCCCAATACTAGAAGGGAAGTCAGTTGCAACTTCCAAATGGAGCTACAAGATTAAGCATGCTGCAGATTGTAGCATAGAAAAATATAAAGCAAGATTTGTTGCTCGTGCCATTTCTCCCAGAAAGAAGGAATAGACTATGAAGAAACCTTTACACCTGTAGCCAGATACACTTCCATCAGATCGGTACTTGTTGTGGTTGCAGTGATGAAATGGAAGATACACGAAATGGATGTCAAGACTACTTTCTTGAATGGTGTAGTGGAAGAGGAATTGTATGTGGAACAGCAACTCGGTTTTGAGACACATGACAGGGAGTCTCATGTGTGTAGATTGAAGAAAGCCCTGTATGGCTTGAAACAAGCACCCAAGACATGGTACGACAGAATTGACAGCTTTCTATATAGTTTGGGATTTACCAAGAGTAAAGCAGATTCCAACCTTTACTACAAGGTTGAGGATGGAAACCCAGTGATGCTCCTACTATATGTAGATGATCTGTTTGTGATAGGTATGGATGGGTTGATTGCTGATACAAAGAGAAATCTTGTTGCCAAGTTCGAAATGAAGGACTTGGTTATGATGCATTATTTTCTAGGTATGGAAGTGTGGTAGAATACAGATGGAATCTTCCTTAGACAAGGGAAGTATGTAGTAGAGATCCTGAAGAGATTTGGGATGATGGACTGCAAGGAATTAACCACACCTATGGCATCGAACCTGAATCTATCGAGTGTTGCTTCATTAGAGTCGATTGATGCCATGATGTATCGTCAGATGATTGGGTCCTTGATGTACTTGATGAACACAATACCAGATATGTGCTTTGTTGTGAACACCTTGAGCCAATACTTGATATATCTGAGACATGTTCACTTGACTACTACAAAGCACATTCTGAGGTACCTAAAGGGTACGATTGATTATGGGCTCAAGTACAATACTGATCAATGGATTAACCTAGAGGGTTATGTTGATTCAGATTGGGCAGGTAGTACCAACGATAAGAAGAGCACTTCAGGGTGTTGCTTCAGTATGGGATCAGGTGTTATCTCTTGGTTTAGCAGGAAGCAATCCTGTGTGGCACTGAGTACAGCTGAAGCAGAATATGTCACAACCTGTTCAGCTAGTTGTGAGGTAGTATGGCTAAGAAATATACTATATGATTTATTTGATCTCCAGTTAGATGCTACTTGTATATACTGTGACAACCAGAGTTGTGTAAAGTTGTCAGAGAATCCAGTGTTCCATGACAAGTAAAAGCATATCAAGATCAAGTATCACTATATCAGGGATATGGTGCAGAGAGGACCAGTGAAGCTCTAGTATGTTGTGACGGATGAACAGATAGCTGATGTGTTGACTAAGCCATTGGCTAGGGTGAAGCTTAAGTACTTCAGGGAGAAGCTTGGTGTTCTCTAGATCGAGATTCCTCCGAAGAGGAAGTGATGTGTCTGCTCTGTGCCCTTCTGACATGGTGAGAGGATTGGTTCCTTCCATGGTTAGATGTAAGTGTTGTGCCCTTCTGACATGGTGAGAGGATTGGTTCCTTCCATGGTCGGATGTAAGAGCTGTGACATGGTGAGAGGATCGATTCCTTCCATTGTCAGATGTATGTGAGGATCCCACATCCAACATGAAAAAGGGTTGGCTTTGTGAAGACACATCTAGTCTGAAAAGGGACTAGCTCTGTGTAGATCCCACATCCAGCATGAAAAAAGACTGGCTCTGTGAAGACACATCTAGTATGAAAAAGGACTAGCACTGTGTAGATCCCACATCCAGCACGAAAAATGGTTGGCTCTGTGAAGACACATCTAGTATGAAAAAGGACTATCTCTGTGTAGATCCCACATCCAGCTTGAAAAAGGGCTAGCTCTGTGAAGACACGTCTAGTATGAAAAAGGAATGGCTCTGTGTAGATCCCACATCTAGTATGAAAAAGCACTAGCTCTGTGAAGAGTCATCTTGTATGAAAAAGGACTGGCTCTGGGTAGATCCCACATATAGTATGATAAAGGACTAGCTCTATGAAAACTCATCTAGTATGAAAAAGGACTAGCTCTGTATAGATCCCACATCTAGTATGAAAAATGAGTAGCTCTGTGAAGACTCATCCAGTATGAAAAAGGACTGGCTCTGTGTAGATGCCACATCTAGTATGAAAAAAGACTAGCTCTGTGATGATACATCCAGTATGAAAAAGGACTGGCTCTGTAGATGTACATCCAGCATGAAAAAGGGTTGGCTCTGTAGAAATTCCTATGATGAGAAGAATTAAGAGATAGCACCCATGATGATGACACAATGATGATCCAAATCTAGTGATGATGACCCAGCAGTGATGATCCAGATCCAGTGATGATCCAGATCGAGTGATGATGTCCAGTGGTGATCCAGATCGAGTGATGATCCATATCCGAAGATGAATATGACTTGAAGATGAATATGAATTGAAGATGATGAGGAATCGATGATGATCTAGAAGATACAGAGAAGAAGACTTGTGCTGAAAATTGTGTCAAAAGAATACCTTCCTAGTTAAGAGGGAGTGTTGATGTATATGTAACTTTGGAATGTATTTCACTTGTATCTCTTATATATTGTAACCCGATGTTTATTTCAGGATGTACTTGAGTCATGTCATGCCCCGATGTTCCTATTGGGAAGTTCTATAATGTAAACAAGTCATGTCAAGTCATTGTGGGTAACCCTCCTATTGGCTAAGGGTTAAAGTCCCCGCAGTTCCGGGCACTAGGGTTATTAGACACTCCTAGAGAGGTCGGCCCTAGTGGGGTTTAGTCAAGTTGGGAATTAGTATAAATAGAGAGTTTGCCTCTCTATTTAACACACATCTGATACACACTCAAGTGTAGCGTATAGTTGAGGAAGGATAAGACACTGGGCCTAGACAGAAAGAAGGTTACTGCTGTCAGGAGATCACCTTATTGTTTTGGGTTCTATTTTTGGTGTTGATTCTATCTCTGAGGAAGTTGCAGGGTTTTCACCATTTATGGTTTCCCTGAGGATAAACACTATGTTCATTATCTCTTGTGTTTGATTGATGTGCTTGTTATTCTCTCAGTTAAAGATCCTAATGTATTGCTAGCTTAATGATAAAAATATTACATGAAGGATATTCAAGGAGATACAAGGACATCCGTCAAGGAACTCCATAAAACTTCAAGGATACAAGAGGTATTCTCCTCTCTTCCTCCCCTTCTAAAACTCCATGAAAGAAGGTTTAAGATCTTAGTATTATTGCTATAATTGATTTTTTTTTGTCTATTGGGGTTCACCCACCCCATAGAAATAGGAGAGTAGGATATAGCTTCATTTGTAGAATACTCCACTAACAGTATCTCAAATAGGAATTCTCTAGCAGGAAACCCCACTCAATTCCAATGGTCATTTAATCCATAAATGATTTACAGAGAGAAGATAACTGAGGAATAGCCCCTTTGACCTCCTATTCAGGAGAATAATAATAATCTCCTTTAGCCTCTTGAATAATACACATATGAAGAACTTGAACAGGAGATGAATTGGTTTTACAACAAATCTTATAATATACACCTCACATGTTATGATTATGAGGATTCATTGATTTACAATGATGATGATTTTTATCAAGAAGGTGGTGGCTGCTAATTCAATCAGTCTTCTACTTAGCATGATTTTTTTGTAGATACATTACAAGATGAACTTCAAAAGAAGTATGATCCCAGGCCTAGATATTCCCCAACCAGTGAACTACTAATCCTCAATCCAAAAATTTTATGCAAATAAAACCATGGATAAAACTACACATTCCTCCTGCACTATCATGACCAATAACCTATCAAAGGATAAATCTAAAGAGGCTACAGGCCCTTCATCCCCAAGGAATCAAATAAACGCTTTCCCAAAAATTATGATCATGAGCCTAAAGATTCTAACAAGAGTGTTCCATATTTAAATTTGGAGAAAGAGTTTATCAAAATTAAAATCCTTGTTCCTTTGATTGAGATGGCCAAAAATCTTGTGTACCAAAAACAATTGCAAAATTAGTCCATAATACTAACCTATCTTAACAGTCAAATACCATTAATTTAACTAATGAATCTCCTCTTATCCAATGTGGTCCTAATGTGGAGGAAAGGGAGGAAAATACAACACATCATTGTCACCCTCAGTATTCATGACATGTTATTTCAAAATTGTATGTTGGATTTTGGGGATTCACATAAGTTGATGCCAAAGGTTATCATGGAACAACTTGCTTGAAATCACTAGACCCTATCATGACCCTTACAATTTTGTATCCATAAAGGTGAAATGTGTGGGGATGATCATGGACCTAGTAGTCACATTGGACCAACTACCTACCAAAAGTATCATGATGGATGTAGTGGTATCTAATGTACCTTCCAAGTATAAGATGTTGCTCACTAGAAACTGGGTTAAAAAGTTGGTAGGTACCATGCAAATGAAAATGAAGTATTCTATAGTACCTATGTTTACAGAAGAAACTAGGAGGCTATATCAGGAAGATGAATTTTCCTATGTTATAGGTTACCAAAATAGTCCAAATAATTATTCTCTGTATTCTAGTAATGAAGACATGGGTTGTTCTATACTTTTGGTGAATGAAGCCTTTGAAGACGAATATTTTGAGTCGTTGATACCAAATATTTTTCAAGACCAAATTGATCATATTTGGAAATCATATTTTGATGGGGCCTTAACAAAGGATGAACTAGGAGTTTGTGCTCTTCTTATTCCCCCTTCTGGTGAAAATATTACTCTCTCTTATAAATTGGAGTTTGAGACTACCAACAATGTTGTTGAGTATGAGGCTCTTTTTCTTGGTGTGCAAGATGCTCAGCATTTAAAATTTTCCAAACATGATGTCTTTAGAGACTCGGAATTGGTCATAAATATAATCTAAGAAGTTTATTGGATTAAACATCCAAATATTAGGGCATACAAGAATCTTGTATGGGATCTAGTATAAAAAAAATTATACTTTCAACATAAATTTTGTTCCCAAATATATTAATCATTGGGATGATTCGTTGGCCTTAGCAGCCAACAATTTCAAGCCACCTAAGAAGTATTATTTGAAGTATGAGAAAAATATGAATTATCACCCTTATGTCTCAGACAATGTCAAGAATTGGAAGTTTTTTGAGGATGATATGCAAATTAAACATTTGCTGGAGTTGGTTGACGAGTTCTTAGTTATCATTATTGATTCCAGAGATGATGGTGATGCTCCCATCCTATTACAATTAGACAATACAGTTGTCCCAAAGATGGTTCCCCAGATCGTCGAACTTAAGAATCTCCAGCTTAATAAAAACTTCATCCCAAATGGGTTGGCCCCACTAGAGTATTTATCTGATAAAAATGATGTATATGTTAAACCAGTTGTTCATCCAACAATAGAAGTTGTCGAAGAAGTCAATCTTGGAACTCCAAAATATCCCAAGTACATTAATCTCTTAGAGTCCTTATCAGTTGAACAAAAACAAAGGTATGCATCACTCTTTAAAAAGTATCTAGATGTGTTTTCCTGGAAGTATGAATATTTGAATACTTATCATACTATTATTTTCCAACATACGATTCCACTCAAACTAGATGCTAAACCAGTAAAACAAAAATTGAGACAGGTTAACCCTATGTTAATCCCCATTATTGAAAAAGAGGTTAGGAAGTTACTTGATACAAATTATCATTCCCTTATGATAGTGTGAATTGGTATCCAAAATTGTACCATTAATAAAGAAGAATTGATAAATTTACCTATGCGTAGACTTCAGGAACTTAAATAAGTGTTCCTTGAAGGATAACTACCCCTTACCCAACATGGACCATATTCTACAAAAAGTGGCAGGCTCTACTAGAATATCCATGATGGATGGATTTTCTGGTTATAATTATATATCCATGCAACTCGATCACAATGATATAAAAATATTCACCACACCTCGGGGTACATTCATGTACAACAAAATGTAATTTCTCCTTATCAACGTTGGAGCAACTTTCCAAAGGGACATGGATATTAATTTTATAGGAAAGAAATATAAATTTATTTTTTTATATATGGATGATATGATTGCATTCTCAAATTCATATGATGATCACTTAAAACACCTTGAACAGACCTTCATAAAATGTAGAAAAATTGCCTTTTCAATAAATCTTAAAAATCTTTCTTTGATATGAAAGAAGGAAAATTGTTGGGACATATAGTTTCTAAATATGCAGTTTGAATATATCCTAATATATTTGCTGCTATAAACCTAATTGATCTCCCTACGAAAAATAAATAAGTACAATCCTTCATTGGCAAGATTAATTTTCTCAGAATATTCATTCCTAACTTTGCAGAAATGTTGAAGAGGATCACAAGTATGCTAAAGAAGGAAGCTGAAATAAAATGGACTATTGAATTGATGAAATATTTAAAAAATTAAGACTACTTTGGGGAAATAACCAGTCCTAATTATCCTATATTATACTAAATACTTTATGATATTTTCCTTTGCATTTGAGGTTACAATCACAGTTGTCTTTTTGCATAAGAATGATGTAGGTCAAGAACAACCAATTGCATTTTTCAATAATGAATTGAGATTTACGGAGCTTAAATACAATACCATGGAAAATAAGGATTATACATTGGTTAAGTCTCTTAATTTATTCAAAGATTATGTCTTGCATTAAAATATTATTTCCTATGTTCTAGGTAGCACAATCAAGGACATTCTCTGTTATCTAGATAGTAATTGCAGAAGAGGAAAATGGATTACAAAAATACAAGAATGTGACGTGGATATAAAGCCAATAAAGTTGGTGAAAGGACAAGTACTAAATAATCTTTTGGATGAATCCAAATACTAGGAATTAGAGATAAATAAAATATATCATCTGCCAAATAATGCAGAGGAGAGTAACTATCGAAACCTTCCACTTTATATTTATGCTAAACTTATTTTTTCTGAGTGGTATAAAGATATTGTTTATTTTCTCCAAGATCTAACTTTCCCTCAAGATCTTGATAAATCTAAAATGATATCTTTCAATCTCAAAGATATTAAATATTGCATTCTTGATGGCTACCTATTTTGGAAATATCTATTGGGGGTTCTGCTTAATTGGGTTGTGGAAGAAGAAGAAAAAGGATTAATAATAGAATTTCATAAAGGCATTTGTGGAGAACATCATGCATGGAGAGATACTGCATACAAATTTCTCATAGAAAGTTACTACTGGTCCACTCTATTTTCTTATTCTAACAATATTATTAGAGTTTGTAGGGAATGTGATATGTTTGCGAGAAATTAGAAGCTCCAACTATTACCACTCAAACCCATAAAGGTAAAGCACCATTCCAATTGTGGGGGTTAGACTTCATTAGTGATGTTACATTAAAATCCAATGGGTATCACAAATGGATTCTCACTAATATTGATTACTTCACCAAATGGGTTGAGGCTAAGCCTGACTAGAAACGCTAATGATATTGTCATCATAAAATTCCTAGAAGAGGACATGTTGGTTAGCTTTGATTTCCTTAGAAATATTATCATAGATAATGCACATGCCTTTAAATATTCCATAATGATGAGTTATCATCAATATTATAACATTGAACTGGTTCACTCAACCTTTTACTGCCCTCACAGAAATGGATTGCTATAATCCTCAAACAAAAATTTAATTACTATCATTAAGAAGATGCTTTATCGAAACAAAAAGGATTGGGGCTCTTATCTCAAATATGAATTGTGGTATGATAGGATTAGTGTCAAGTGATTCATAGGCACTCCACCTTTCAAGTTAGTCTATGGTAAAGAGGTGGTTCTTCCTATCCAATTTATTTCTCCAATCATGAATATTTTATAGCCATAACAAGAGGAAACTAATGATATGGAGAGAAGAATCCACCAGCTAATAGAAGAGAAATAGGTCACAGAGAAGCTTGATGATATCACTAAGATTCACCAGGACAAGATGCAATCTATATTTGAAAGAAATACCATAGTCATATATTTCCATCCTGGAGACTTGAAGCTGAAATGGGATGTTAGGAGAGAAGAAAAATCAAAGCATGGAAACTTTGATAATCTTTGGATTGGTCCCTTCAAAGTGGTGATGCTACAAGACAACAACACATATGATCTGGCACATCTTGATGGTGATTTGTTGTGGAACCCTGTAAATGGAAATTTTCTCAAATGATTTTTTCAATACCGATTTCTCTCTCTTTCTGAGAAACCGTACCATTACGTAAAATAGTTTTTTTCAATTTTTTGTATATCTTTGTGCAGTTAAGTTTCATTCCCTATTGTATTTTCAAGATAATATTTTTCCCTAGAATTGTGAAAAATAAAGGACTAAGAATGGAATCTATCATAATTAGATAGACACCATAACCCAATGGAATAAGGCACATATCTATTGTTCTCATCCTTCCCTAGAGGAAGAGACTTTCCCCACTGGAGCCAATGTTGGTGATATGTGTTACCAAAAGTTTTGGAAAAAAAATGTACATATTTATGTTTCACGATGTGTGATACACTGATCATGCCATTAGAATGAATGTGTCAACATGGTCCTATTCAAGAGAGACAGTTATTAGTGTAGTGGTATAGAGTGACCAAAAGGAGAAGATGAGCCATTATGGGATATCACCATCTCTACAACAATGAAATTCCAAAAAATCCCTAAGATGAAGCTATATCTAGTGAATAGTGGAAACTGAATGTTTGGGTCAGGAACATCTATAGAATAAATTGATGTTTATTCATAGTTTAGGGTCACAAACATACATGATTTTTATTTCTAGATCCATCATCTTGAATCGAAACCACCTTGGACACATGGAACTATACCAAGATTTCAGGATCACAAAAGTGGTTTGCAAAAACTTCTCCTCTCTCAATCCTAAAACTACAAACCAACTCATGAAATATATCACATACATATGGACATCCGTATGTGACAATTTGAGGTGACATGACAATAGAATATAACAAGAAAATTTCCAAATGAGAGTGTTAAAAATCACATTGTGGAGATCCCAAAGCTTTCACATCAACGACTTATCTCCTCTCAGGCTCACAAACATGCTCACCTTTTAATTTTGGAGGACTCATCCTAACTGGAAACCACCTTGGACATGTGGAAGTAGCATAGGAGTTTGAAATCATAAAATTGGAGATGCCAAACCACTTTTCCTACTACCGTTTTTTGCTCCTAAAACCGCAAACCACTCTGCTAGCTCGCAACTTAAATTGTCATTCAAAAGGGTCATCAAGAAATAACTTGTCACCATGTGTCCCTGCTCCATAAAGGATCGAATATTAAGTCTGTATTGACCTCTATCACATCCAGTCATATTTTATGGAACCACATGGAATTACATTAATTGCGCCAATTTTCTTATATAATGTTCCTCCACTCTCATTTTTTCAAATTCAAATTTCCCAAAGGAGCACTAAGCATTGAGCATTCAAAAAATTAAACATCAAAGTTTTCTTTGCCCAGTAAAAGAGTGTAAATTATGCAATTATACCATAGATATGGCGCCATTATTATCACCCTTGGCTTCTATACCATCCTTGCCCATTCCTGACCCTACTAGAGCTTCCATAATACTAGAACACTACCTGTTAGATTTCTTCTTGGATCTAGTTTTTGATACAGTCACTTCCATCCCTAATATGCACCAAGTAGAGAGAGCATCCAAATAAATATTTGAAGTTGGATATGATGAATTACATTTTTGGGAGTCTGGCCTTCCTCTCATGGTTTTACCTAGGATGTGTCTGTTACGGAGAGAAATTCCTATGGCTTGGGGTACCACAACAGACAGCTTGACTCCAGAAATCAATCCTCTCCAATATGCAACAGAAATTAAATGTCTAACACTAAAGGATCAGACCTCGTACCTTATTCCGGACGGTTGAAGTAGATCCCCATTGAGCTTTCCAACTTCAGATTGAATTGATAGATTACTTCCTCAACAACAAGTAAACAATACAAGCATTCTATATATCATGGTGTTAGATCTATTCTAGCATATATAATCAATAATGTATAATCATTTGACATAATCCCATGGATAAAATTTTCATTCAAACACACATTATTGGACAGGAAAAGATATTTCTATTAATACAAAATCAGAGATTACAAGATACAACCCCTATCGGCATGTCTGCGAATCGGAGAAACTAAATCCCCCACTTGGGCCTCCACCACCTCAATCCTCCATCTCTCAATAGAAACCTCACAAGCAAAAGGAAAGCTTGGGAAGAACACAAAAGTGCTCCAAGGGACAAAGCGATGCAGACTCAAGCATAAGTTTCGGCAACAATGGACTATAGTTTCTTTGCTCTCAATTCTCTCATATGCATTCAATGTACCTTACAGTTCCTTATATATATTTTCAAAGGGGTAATGAAAGGTTGAATCCAAGCAATATCAAGGCATAAGGAAGGCCAGGAGTCAAGTGAGTCGGATCCATGTCAAGGAAAACTCCAAAAGGATTTGGATTTTGTACACATCTCGATGTACGCATTTTTAGTGGTCAAACCCATGTATATACGCAATTCGAGGTTTAAAAGTCACATGTATCATTTTTCACATGTTTTTAGGGATGGTCAAGGAAAGATCAAAGAACAAAAAATGGTCCAAGGGGTCTAAGGAGTCTGCAGTGGGACAGGGGAAGGCCATACAAAGTGTGATTCACCTGGAGTGGTGAAATCAGCTATAACAGATGCCCCCTAATGTGTGAGGTCAGAGGGGTCATACAACAGCTGAAATAAACTATAGTTCCATCCCAGAAGTGGAGTGATGAAGAATCCCAAATGGAAGACCAGCCACCCAATCAGCATAGTACAATAATACAACTCTACACATAACTACAAATACATATAGCAGTCCCGGATACATAAGAGTACAATGGCCATGAATAGGCATGATACAAGATATCACATAAGTGGTCATCACCACGTACAATATACATAGATCAGAATCTCCATGATGAAGATATACAAAGGACCATGATCTCCATAATGGCTGAAGATATATAACAGATCAAGATCTCCATAGTGGCTGGAAATGTTTGACATATATTGGAATCAAGTCGCGAGAGCTGAGATCTCATGAACACTAGCACGATCAAGGAGGTAGCATATAAGAGATGCCACCAATCTAGAAACTCTTCTACACAAACCGCTACGAGTACATGTCCTAATATGTGAATAGAGGTGTCGAGCTCGAACATAGTAGCCCATCGTCTGATTACCGGACATTAATGTATATTGTTAACAGACGCGAGATCACCCACCAATAATGAAAATGGGAATCAAGGTACTAGAGTGCAAACTAACAAGTGTGAATAAATGTGTTGAGGTCAAACACTTAAGAGGATCCATCGATCAGGGGACATTGATGTATCCCCAAAGACTGTCGATGGTGAGAGAACCTGCCACTGATGACTGCAAGTCTTAAGGCACTCAACATGACTCTAGATTCCAATCCCAGAATAAATGATCTAAAGTCAATGGGATCAAAACTGCTGGAAGGAGGGCATTAAGGCATCCCCCATCATCCAACACGAGGTACTTAGCAAAGTTGTATAATGTGGAAGGACTCGATCATAAGGTGCACGAACCAGTAACTGTACCGGGAATGGCCAACATGCAAAGTCAAGATAACTGAGGAATGGTCAACTCAGGATTCAACTTCCTTCGAACAAGAGCATAACGGCGTATGGTGACTGAATAAAGGCATCATAGACTTGATATATATACTGGGACATCTCTGTGACACAGGAGGAATCGACAGAGGCTCCATGGGGACTGGAAGCTTAACCAGTTGGTGGAGATAAACTCAGATAAATGAGTACAGCTCCTAAAGTCAAACTATAAACCCAACCAATGGATGTGATATACAGTGCTCTATTCGAAGGTGACACAACTTGACAGCTGCCAAAGATAACATCTTTCCTTATCTGGCTTTTTGGTTTTTTGATTTATTTTTTTGGACTTTTTCAATTATTTTGAAAAGCTTAAAAAATAATAAAATTTCTTTATAGTTATAGACTAGGAGGAGACGAGTGTCATAAGGGCAAACAAACTAGTTCCAAGCAGTGGAACATACCTATTCTCAATGCAAGGATACATGTGTAGGATATTGACACTCGGGGGAAAATCCCCTCCCGGTAAAAAGGGAAACAAGATACGAAGGATATAAAAAATGTCTCTGCATGGCTAGACATGAGACAAGCTCGGGCTATATGGCTGAAATTCAATGTCAGGGGAGCCGGCATAAAGCTCAATAAGGTAGGCAAATCTCATGATAATGCATTCACATCTTTACATGAGGGAGTCCTGAGGGAAATAGGCCAACAAAAGATCAAGAGTATGAGGCTCTTGTGAAATGTCATGGCAGTATTATACAACGGACTCCCACACCCTAAAGGAGAAAATTTCAGCATGGGCACCAAATGCAAATAAGATGCTAACTAGGGTACCCATGTAAGGTGAAGCTCTACCACTCATATCATGCCACTTCTAAAACAGGAAGAAGGTTCTGTGACATAATATAGTGGGTTCATACCTGAGGTCATGATAAGATGGTCATAAGGTCATGCAAAATGAAAATGGTGATGAAACCTAACCTATATGCCAGTTTAGATAAGATACCAAAGATCGGCATGAACGGGTCAATCCAAGGGCTGAAACGGCACTGAAAAAGGTCCTCTACATCATGAATTATGTCAAAAACAGTCCAAAATAGTTAGAAAATGTCGAAACTATAGGAAAGGGGGTAAAAATTTTCAAATATTTGAAAATTTTCTATAAATAGTAAATAATTCAAAATATTATAAAACATTTGAAACTTTTACCCATTTGAGCTCAGATTTTCAACAGCGAATTTGAGGAGATCCAGCCGACGAAATCCACCATCGTTTCTTCCAGGTATTTACCCATGCTCTTCTCTTCCATTTCAATGCAATTTTTATCAAATTCCGTGGTCAAGTAAGCTTTCTAGGCCAAACTAAAAAGGGTGTTGCAGCCCACACAGAAATCGAGGGTTTTTCCGCGTATAGGGCTGAATATACGTGGAAAATGCCCCCATACTCACGTACATATGCGGTTGTTTTAAAAACAGTCGCATATGAGGCCGCGCATAAGGTTTTTTCAATAATCTAATGGGAAAATTTTCAATTTCTTGTGTAGGATGGTCCTAGAGTGGATAGAGCATGAACATGGTGAGGTAGAGGAAGCAGTAAGGGCCGATCTAATGGCTAAACAAGCTCTACGTGCATGTGGACTCTATAAGTTTTGGTGTCTTGGTGGATTGAGGGCCAAACCAAGACTATTGCAGATGCTGGTGGATTACTGGGATCCAGACTCAGAGTCCTTCCAGATAGATGGGATGTCCCTCACTATAGAGGTGGAGGACATATACTTCATTACTGGGCTTTTTAGACAAGGGTAAGTGGTGAACCTTCGATCTCATGGTGGGCCAAGAGGTGGCTTGACTATCGACGAGTACATTGCGGTGTACTGCTATCCAGACACAGAGAAGGTGGGGAGTCAGGTCCCTACCAACGCTATATAGGTGCAGGGCCTAAACGCCATTATATTGACATTGGGCAGGATAGTAGGCTTGGAATACTCCACCAAGCCTCGCGACCTCTGATCTTCTATGCAATGGAGTGCATGAGACCCACGATTTATGACTGGAGCACTACACTACTGAGCAACATGAAACATCAGCTCAGTGAGTGCAAAGAAGGCAGAGTGCAGAATTTCAGGTTCAGCAGTATTTTGAACATGTTTTTCTTTGAGCGTGTTCTAGGATTGAGCCCAAGAGTGGACGTTCCTCTTCACGGGGTTCGAGATCCGGCCCAACGACGTTGGGCAGATGCTACGTGCAGACTAGGGGGAGGTAGGGTGGCCAACCCCTAACTAGCTGACTTCTTTCCATGGTGGTGATGACAGATAGTTTCCATTGATGACTACCCCTATGCGGGGATAGATTTATAGGGGGACCCAGACATGCTGCTACCACCAGGATCGGTATATGGCAATATAAGTAACGAATCTCGACCCTCTCTTTTTTAATTTTTGAGTTATTTAATTTTTTTGGGTTTTCTGATTATATGAAATCAAAAGACATATTTTTGCATGACAATACATAGTGACATCTAGCATTTGTGTGCAAATGTGGGACCACGACGGCCAGAAGGCTCCCCTCATCACAGACGCAGGGGAAGAGGAGATGACATCACATGTGTGGATGCAGAGCGGACGCTCCAGAGCATTCATACCAATTTTGTGAGGTTGACACACAGGGTTCCCATGGTGCAAGTCAAGGACTTACCTGAGGCTATGCAGCGCCAGGTGGTAGGTGTACCACAAGCATGGGTGTGATTATTCCGACGGCTAGCCAGAGCCGTAGTGACCTTCCATGATCACAACCCTCCTCCTCCTCCATAGGATTAGATACCTGGGAGTGTATACATTTTGTACTACCGTTTATTATATGTTGGTGGCTCGAGAGCCCCAATTTTGTATCATGACACTATGTATTACCACATTTTGGATGTTATACAAAAAAATTTATGGTGATCAGTTTATTTATTTACATGTGTAAAAATTGTGTTTGTGATGAATTTATTGTGTATGAAACAAATGCCAATCTAACACGTAGTTAGCATATGATTCAGAAACTTGATTATTAATTCTTGGAACATGTGTATATGTTATATTGTCAAATTTTCCATTCTAATAATCTCACACGTAAGAATCTTCTTAATAATGTCGGATCTCTAACATGGTACAAACCATTAAGTTATGACACTACTAACTCCGAATCAAGACGTACCTCAAGAGAGAGAATGCCATGTGAAATGGCATCCTATAGAAGCTCAATAACATCACTATATTTAGCAACATTATTGGAAGATGGCCGCAGACATACGCCTCCTTAAGACAGTACCTAACCCATAGGAGTATAAATCACCCAAGCAGCAGAGGCTGAGTGTTGAGTGTGATGGCTTGCACCATCCACGAATCCTAGGTAGGTGGAATATTCCATTGACATCTGCCAAAAGAAATGGAAACTAATCACAAACCCGATCCCTATAAGAAAAAGACCTAACTATGCAAAATTGTACAATAATATACAATAACCAGCCTTGGCTGAAAATCATGCATAGTACTTCTTGAGATAGAGCCCATTTCTAGGCTTCGCCAAGGCCGTCCCTTCATAATCCACTAACTCATAAGCACCCTTCTCTAACACACGTTTGACCATGTAAGGACCACAACACATGGGATTAAATTTTCCTGCGCCCAAGGGTTCTTTCGGTTGATCCCACAAAAGGACCAAGTCTCCCTCACTAAACCTCCTTGGATGGACAGACCTATCGTACTGGACCTTTACACGACGTTTATTGACTTCTATAGCCACCAAGGCATCTCGACGTTGCTCATCAAGTTGCTCAAGGTGGAACAAACACTCCTCCAATGGTGAAGTGTCTGGTAATAATTCTACAGCTATATTCAAAGAAGGGATCTCGCATTCAACTGGCAATATCGACTCCACTCCATGTACAAGTTGATATGGAGAAAAACCCATGGCAGTCTTAACAGCGGTTCTATATGCCCACAAATCAGGATATAACATGATGTGCCATTTATTCTTGCTTTGTGCAATGGTTCATTGGAGAATGGATTTGAGTGATTTATTCACCGCTTCAACCTGTCCATTCACTTGAGAGTAGTAAGAGGAGGAATGCTCTTGCTTGTACCCTAACTTTGATGCCAATTCTTCCATCATACGATTCTGAAAGTGCGAGCCATGGTTAGTGACAAGCTCTTTCGGAATTCCAAACCGAGTAATAATTTGGTTGAATATGAAGTGAGCAGTTGTCTCACCATTGAATTTAACTATAGGCATAGCCTCGGCCCATTTCGTGAAGTAATCAACATCCACTATAATATGATGGTGCCCCCCAGCCGAAGCTGGGTTGTAATCCATAAAATCAAGCCCCCACTTAGTGAAGGGACTGGTGGTTATAATGGGATGTAACAGGGCAGGTTTCAAGCGTATATTATGTGTGAACACTTGGCAAGGGTGGCACCTCTTGACCACATCGACACAATCCTTAAAGATTGACGGCCAGAAATAACCCACTCTTAAGATATTTTGAGCTGTAGAAAGCCTAGATAAATGACCACCACACGCCCCTCCATGGAAATCATTCAGCACTACCTCAGCCTCTTCATGAGTTAAACAATGTCGTAAAATGGAATCTACCCCACGGCAGTACAAAGTGTTATCCACTATGAGGTAGTTCTTAGACACGTGACGTAATCGTCGTCGTTCATCTCATGAGAGGTGAGTAGGGGTCTTCAATGTTTGTAAATATATTATGATATCCCCATACCATGGATCTAAAGTTGAGATTAAGAAGATGTGTTCATCGACAAACATATCTTCACAAACCAACTCCTCGGCCTCACTCGGGAAATCCGATATAAGCTCTGCAAAAATTAAAGACTTTTTCAATTTTGCCGAAACAAACTCGAGATCGAATTCTTGCAGAATGACAATCCATTTATTATATTTTCCCCCAATCATCCTTCAAGTGAGGACGAATTGAAATGGATTGACA
>LPNX010977718.1:102626-177799 GCA_001517045.1 Pseudotsuga menziesii
ATTTCCCAACCCTTGAACTGCATGTACGGTAGCTAAAGCAAGCTTCTCAACATGAGATTAATGAATCTATGTGTCAATAAGGTTTCAGCTCAGATAGTATATGACATGCTCTTGGAGCTCCTCATCCTCTTGAACCAAAACCATACCAATCATCTCCATGGATGCGGCCACTTAAAGTAGAAAATCACGGCTATAGTCTGGGGGACTAATCACTAGGTCCGATGCTAGGGCTCGCTTGAGTACATCAAAGGACTCCTGGGCTCACTCATCCCAACAAAAGGGGGTTTCCTTCTTCCATAGACGCATGAAGCCTCTAGTCAAATTGGAAAAGTTGACAACAAATATTTGTAAGAAGTTTTCCATGCCTTGCAAACATTGAAGATGACTAATATTCTTCGGGGGAGACAACTGAAGTATTGCCTCAATATTCAAAGGGTCAACTCTTATGCCCTATTTAGAAACGATGAATCCTAACAAATGACCTAGATTCACACAAAAGATGCACTTATGAGGATTTAATCTAACCAAATAGTGCCGCCATCTTTCGAATACCAATCTCAAGTGATAGGGATGATGCATTCTCATACGAGAATGAGAAGCAAGGTCATCCAAAAATACTTCAATGATCAACTTGAGATCGTGGAAGATCAAGGTCATTGCCCGCTGAAATGTAGCTCCAGCATTTTTAAGGCTGAAAGACATTTTTCAATATGCAAAAGTTCCCCAAGGACAAATAAATGCAGTATTATGTTGGTCCTCAGGTTTAATTTGTATCTCATTATACCCAAAAAAGCCATCCATAACAGAAAAAACCTCACTACCCGCACACTCATCCAAAATCTGATCAATAAATGGTGTGGGGAAATTGTCCTTAGGACAGGCACGATTTAAATCACAGAAATCAGTACATATGTGGATCGCTCCCTATTTCTTATCCACCGAAACAGGGTTTGAAACCCACTTCATCAAGGGAACAGGATAGATAAAATTGGCTTTTAACAGCTTTTCTATCTCTTCCTTAATCGTGGGTGCTTTCCTAGGATTCACCGCACGCAAACGTTTTCGAACAAGCTTAGCATTGGCGTAAGTCTTGATCTCGTGCTCAACAATACGAGGGTCGATACCTGGCATTTCATCATAAGACCAAGCAAAGATGTCATGGAATTCCTTAAATCGCTCGGTGTATTCTATAATCTCAGCATGGGAACATTCTGCCCCAATATAGACATTCTATATCCTGCCAAGATCACGAGAGATGTTGATAGGAATCGTTGAAGATATGTTCGCCATGTTTCCATCATCCATCTAACCAGGAGAGCTTAACGGAACCATAGGACTACCAACTCTCGCACTAATAACCGCCCTAAAGTCCTCACGCTCCAAGTGGTCAAGCTCAGGAAGAAAGTAATATCTATGATGGAGTTCCTCCCATGGTGTCTCAACTCCCGACATGGCCTCAATAATCACTTCCTCTAAAGGGAAAACCATATCAAGGTAGTCATGTGTGTGAGAAGAATGTACTACCCATGTCGGCAGCACATAAGGGTCCTCCTCCTCGATCCGTGAAGAGGAAGGACTAGGCTCTGCAACACACTTGACATTAGCTTGATAAGCTATCATAGTTGCAAACAATGGCACGTCTATCACAACGGGATCACTCAGAGTACTCGGTGTAGGAAGAATCCAAGGATCTTCCATATGACTCGTGTGAAAAGACACTGATCTCATAGACTTCGAAGCCTCACCAGAACTAGATCCTATCATAAGAATTGGTGCAGGGGTCCTCAAGTTCATATTCTGATTGTGTGGTAAAGGGTTAGTTAGCACAGCTTAGCCCTATGCCAAGAACCTCGAGGCTTCATCGATATGAGGGCACAAGTAAGTGAGGTGATCGTCCTTACATAACTTGTAAGGGAACTTAACCTTACATTTAGCTTGCTTGTCCCCCCCAGCATTACGGTCGTTCTTGTCACTACTATTAGCATTCTCATTCTTATTCCCACCCTTTCGATTATTCTTACCCTTCTTTCTATTCCATCCGGGCTGCTGGTTACCCTTCTGGTCCGATGATTGCACAGAAGGTACACTCGTCGTTTGGGTAGGTTGAGATGAAGTCGTAGCTTGTCCCAAAGCAGATTGGTTGATTAACAATTGACTCACTTGTTTTGCAACTGAATCCATAGGTTTCATACTTGCACAACCCACAATGCCATTGGCATATGGTCCAGGTTTGACTTTGGGGTCGAAACTAGAACGATGTGCATTGGGAATAATCTCATATAATAAACCGGACTGAGCATAAATCAAGTCCAGTTCCTGTGCCCTAAAAATTGCTTGTTCCTCATTCTACACTCTGGATGTAGAAACATCCTTCGCTATATATGGAAATAACGACTTAAGGAACCATTCGAGGAGGAATTATGGCGGTATAAAGGCTTTAATTAACCTCTTCCGTCTACGCCACTCTTGAATATGATCCAAGATATGTGTGGTTTTGTCCTGCCAAAATGTCGACAAGAGTTCAATACCAATGTCATAACGCACTAGTAGCCAGAAGTGATTAAGAAAACTCATTGCAAGGTCGTCGAACAAAACGAATGCCCCCCTAGGTAGCTCTATATACCATTTCACGGTAGGCCACGTAAGGGTGTATTGAAATAGCCTTAAATGGATGGAGTCCTGATGTAAGGAATTCAAAGAGCACCATAGGTGAAACATATTAACATGTTTGCTTAGATCCTCTCCCTGTTTTCCCTCGAACTTAGTTATGTCTGAGGGAAGCTTAGTAGGGACAGCCGGCCAAGCCGGGTCATGAGCTACAGGATTGTTCGTTAATCTCAACAAGTCAGCAAGATTTAGCGTCGCAAGTAAAGGGAGCCTAGGATGATGAGGTCGACAATGAGGTCGCTCCCTGATTCATATAGGTCTGATTACCACCATGGCCTTGGCCATAGGGCCCTCCTCCTATATGACCCATATAGGGTGGCATGGAAGCACCATAGTGTGGTGGACCTTGACTATTAGGAGCTACAAATCTGTAATTACGAGATTAAGCACGTTTTTGATACCTTCCCCCATAAGGTGAAGAACCCTATCCATACTATGTCCCATAATAGGGCCCATAATTCATCGCATGAGATGTCCCATGAGACACTCCATAAATAGGAACATACACTCCGGATGTAGGAATATACACTCTGAGAGTAGGAATGTGACCTCTAGAAGTATGAGCATGACCTCCCAAAACAACGGGTGATATATGAAGCTGAGACACAACCGATCTAGTAACCGCAGTACGAACATAACTCGTAGCAACGTTTCGGCTCGAAGGACCACGTGAATGAGGTGGAGGGTGAACATTTGAAGAAGTAGGGACAGAGGATGGAGGGACCTGAGTAATAATGTATGTACTATTCCCTATAGTCACTCATCTTGAATATGGTATCATAATAGGATCACTAACCCTAGACCTAGGAGGAATATGTGATTTAACTTCCACCGCCGGGATGGAAGGTGCAATGTGACTAGTGCTCCCAAACCTCTCCGCATGGTAAGGAATGAGAGTGCCCCTAGGCATAGTGTTAGGCTCGAAGTCAGATTTGACATGAAATACGAAATCATGTGTAGGAAAAATAGACATACCATAACTACCATAGCTAGTGCTTACGGGTTGAAAATGAGTCTCGGCATCCTTCAGCATTCCATACCGGTAATGCGTCAATGGGGAATCAACCCTAGAGTGAGTAGGTCTATCCTGAAAGGTTCCTATCTTAGAAATCACAGGACCTAACTTAGCCAAGTCGGGTGAAGGATCGTAAGTAGGAGTAAACTCCCCATCGTCTACACGAATGGGAGAAGGTGGTTCAGGAATACCTTCTATATGGTCTCCCATGGTATGTGAATCAATGTGCAAAGCAGTCCGTCTGGACTATCTAGGTCTCTCTCCCAAAGGAGGAGGATATGTAGAAGGTGGAAGTCCTGCTAAACAACGAGAACGACAAGGAACCGTACCTGAATCCACAATGACTCAAAAAATAGAAAATACTCTCTATTTATGCAAACCCTAGGCAAGCTATCGTGCACAGAGAAATCACTAATAAAATCTAAATCCAGATGCAAGCAATCAAGGGCAGGATAAGTGAGCTCCCAAATGAAGCAGGTATGCCTCGCCTAGGAGAGGCTTGAGACTCCCATACACAACAAGCGGAGGTATGTAACCAATTAATGTGGCCCTCAAATTTAATGCATAAAGCAACTATGCTATCTGACCCCAACCTAGCCGAGACACCCGCAGAATAACCTCTGCAAAGTACCCCCTTGATATCCTAGGTAAGGCCACTAAGGTCACCTCAATATAATCAATGCTCAAGAATATAGTTGCAGGTGGGATTGACTGTATGGGCAGGGTAGCATAGCCTAAAACTCTCGAAAGAGACCCCATATATGAATACAATCCTGGAAATATCTCTGGTGCTACTCAGTTATGACTAGGGGTCATCCCAATCAATAACCACTCACACTCCCTCGTGCTTAACTCCCTTTTGAGAGGAGGATCCTGAGAAACACTGGTTATACCAAGGATTTCACACACTCACCTGGACAGACACATACATGTTGTTTAGTGATCTTGGAGAATTTACTCACAATGAACTATTCCAAGATCCTAAAACCTAATCTTGTTGGTGCACCCTAGAAAAGAAAAGAGTGTAGTTCATTTTAATTAAGCGTTGATTTTAATTGGATTTATTACTCAAAAGAGGGATATGGCCGTGCAACTAATGGTGTTATGACACAACATGAAGTAAAATGCACACCTAAAAATCAATGCAAATGCATTGTTTCAATGAAAACAGGGTATGCTACTACGTGAAATGCATAATTTTTCTTCAAATCATGAATGCAAGCTCTCCTATATGAAATCCTAACTAATACTCCAAAGCAAATCTAGTGCAAGTACAATGCTATTTGGCTATAGGGAAAACCCAGGTTTTATACCTTTAACTTCGCACCAACAAAAGACCCACAGAGTTAGCCCTTTTGGCAACAACCTGCGAACAGGTTGCAGTCTCACCCGAAACAGCTATGGGGTGCCGTAGAACTATATTTCTGCAAGCAAAAGAGGGATATTACTGTACCTTTAGCTTTTAGCAGATTATAATTAGAAATCACAGAGCTTAACATTCACTTATTTAGCTTCGCAGTTAGATAAACAAACAGTGCCTTGCGCAACCCTTTACTGGGAATTCACAGCGAAGTTATTACCTAGCAGTGATCTTTACTTATCATATATATAGATATAAATGCATGAAAGAACACACATAAACAACACACATAACCACGACACAAGATATAACGTGGTTCACCCCCAATGTAGGGGTTATGTCCATAGAACTGTGTTTTATTCAAGTTTCTACAAAAACCACATTTCTGATCTGCGCACTCAGCTGCAGATCCCTTCAGTCCTCAAAGCCGTGCACATAGCTGCAGGCCTCTGCGCACACAGCTGCAGAGGTCATCCACGCACACAGCTGGGACTTAACCTTTTCTTACAAAATTAGCCTTAGCTTCGCATCAATTCCTTTTACATAAAAATCCTGACCTCACTTATTTACAAGAGTGCCTATTTATACAGCGCACTATTACAAAACCATTGCCTTAAACCATGGGCACCCCGAACCCTAAACCCTGAATTTAAACCATGGGTTTATTACAAAATAAGGTTTTTGACTTGGCCCCGACACCCCTAAGACTATTTAGAGTTGTAGCTCCGCTTACAAGCTCCCAAAAACCCTAAGAGTTATTCATCTTAAGGACCATTAGGGTGCGCGCCCCAACAGGCCCCTAAGACTCACCAGTGTCCCGTCCCGGGACACTCTGCTAGTTTCCTGGCAGACGAAGCTTCTTTGAGAGGACAGTGAACTGAGTATTGAGACTGTGCATGATGTCGTCAGCTGCTTTCTCCTTTTCCACCAACTCCTGCAGTACTGGGGATGATGCTTCGCTGGCCTTTTCTTGTGCGAATGCATCATATTCCTTCATAATTTTGAACTGGCTATCCACCGCAGTACTTAATTCCAAATCCTCACTGACAAGTGGCTATATAGAGTTTTCCAACTCTGTTACTTTCATCCTGCATGACTCAATTTCCTGCTGGAGTTCGTTGCTGTGCTTCACTTTGAGCATTTTCTCCATTGGTGGCAGAGTCTTAATTTCCAATTTTACGGTATCCAACTCTTCCTGTCATTGCTTGATGGTTTCTTGTAGCTGTCCTATTTCTGGATGTTCCTGTAGGGTGGTCCAGGCCTCGACACTGTCTCCAAGCAACTTTGCTACGCTACCCACAATATATGAAATTTTCGCTGCGGATGCCTGAATGTCTGCGCGGTGCTATTCTTTGACCTCAGGTGGAGTTTCTGGAGGGATGCGTAGTTGAAGCTCCGTGATCTGAGCCTCATGTGCTGCTTTGAGTTTCTCAATTTCACTGCGAGACTGCTATGCGTAGTCTTTCAGCCTGACTAATCTTTGTTCTGGCTCTTCCACCAGCTGCACGTCGAAGTCAGGAAGACTTCGACATGTCTCATCCAAAACTCGAACTAGTGTAATCCACTTTATTTCGGCGTCCCTCTTTCTCTGCTCTGATGCCTCTAGCTACGCTGCGAAGCCCTGTTGCTGACTTATGGCCTCTTCTAACTGTTTTTGCGAATATTGGTCTCGTGCTTGAATTTCTTTCATAATGGCTGACTGACAGAGATGTAGCTCTGTCATAGAGAGCTTAGTGAATTCTATGCCAACTTTCATACTCATCATCGAGCGAGAGGTTGCATCTGTTAATATAAGAGCTACGCTCGAAATTTTCCCTTTGTTATCTTGGGCCGGCCATTGCCTTAGGTCTGGTTGCGCGCTCACTGGGGTGTTGCTGGCTGCAGTGCCAGTCACTGATTGCGTTGCTAAGTCCTTAAGCTCCGAGATGTGCTTTTCTACACTAGTGATGGCATCCAGATGCACAGCTGCAAACTCTGACCATTTTTTAGTGATAATTTTGGTGGACTTTGATAAAGCCTCATCAGGCTCTGCACTTGTCACACTGGGCACTTCATCGATATTCTTATCCTTTGATGCCTTTGCTTTCTTTCACGACGGTGGTTTGTTTACTTCCTCTGCGTCTGGTGTCTTGTGCTTATGCTGCCTATTAGGGTTGGAGGTAGTTTTAACTGAGTCCTATTCTTCTTCTACTTCGTCTTCATTTCCACCATCTCCTCCCTAGTCGCTTTCAGTCTGCTATGACTCAGTTTGTTCGTCACTGTCTACGGGGGGTTCTTGCTGCTGCACATGACTGGGGCCTATGCCCATATCGGTGACAGGAGGGACATGAATCTTAGGTTTTGTCCCTGTGTCTTTTAACCATTCTTTCGGCCACTGTTGTACTATCGCGAGGATATCATCTTTAGTCACTACATATGGCAACTTAAACCATTGATGCTTCTTATCTGCGCAAGCCTGGATAAAAATATGGTGCATATCGGCCCTGAAATTGACTGCTCCATCATACTGAGAGAATAACTCATTACTGAGCCATGGGGTTTTTATGATCTCATACGAGATACTCATCATAGAAAAGGAAAATACATAGTTTGTCATCTGTTGGTGGGTTTTATCCTGTGAGACCCACAACGATGCGTACCTGGTTGCACCAGGCATGTGCGTTGGTACAGCAACAAACTGTGCTTCAGTAGGTTCTTTCCATCCTACCAGTGCGATGAGGATAATCAACCATGAGTAGTGGAAGGGCCTACCTTTCTCCTCCACGTCGCTAGCGTCTTCAAGGAATTCCTTCGCAACATACGCTGCCCAGTTGTAGCTGTAGCCTTCGACGCAGTTGATAGCAATTCTGATGACCGAGGCAGGCACTTCAGTTGGTCTGCATTTCCGCATAATTTTGCATGCCAAGAGCTCAGCTGTGAAGCGAATATTCTGCTCTTGAATCGTGGAAGTGTGATACCCACATTTCCCTTTCGTCAAGCCAAAGCGCTCCTTCATGCTTTGTGCGAGCTTCGTATCTTCGTGCTTTGAGGGAAATTTTGTCCCCAAATCAGGCCCTGCCATTGGTAAGCCGGTGATCCTATGAATGAGCTCGCCATTAATGAGAATTTTCTTGTCACCGATCCATAGGCAGCCGTCATGCACTAACGCCAGCAGCTGCTTGACCACGATGGTGACTTGTGTGTTGTGACCAAAATGGGGAACATTGAGCATTTTCAGCAAACCAGCTAGATCCAAGCCAACAGCCCACTGTTTTACTTCCAATAAGGTCACCCCAGTTTCTTGATATTTAACGAAATGCAAGTATTGAGCAGGTGCAAATTGTGGAAACTTCCCACGGTGACTTGTGTCGTGGTCAGCATACTTAAGTCGATCTATTTTCCCTGTCATTGTTCCAACCAGCTGCACACCTGGGGGCAGCGAGGGAGTGCATATAGTGAACTTAGCATTCTGCCAAGGTGGCTTAACTCCTGATAGAATAGGCTGAAGATATGGTGGCCTCTACAGTGCAATGTTCTCCTCTCCTTCAATTGGGATCTCTGTTGAACCAGGCAGATCCATTCTGGGATCCTTCGATGTTTGCCCTGATTCCTTATGTCTGTCCTCGTTCCGCTTAGAACGAACTTCAGGTTTAAACTGTTCCCTGGCAGAGCGTGTCTACATTGGTAGAGTCGGTGCTGGTAGAGTCTCTTCGCGAGCTGCAGGCTCAAGTTGGGGGCGAAGATGTGCTGCAGAACCGTCTGTTCAAATTCTCTCAATAGGTCCTGGAGTTCACGATCAGCTGACATGGGTTCAATTGTGAAACTCAAGGAAATGCAGAATGTGATTTCCCCGTGCCCGGGTGTCTTCATATACAATCCATCAGCCAAATCTTCCATAAATATGCATTGAAGGCGCCAATTCTGACAGAGATCCTGTTTCCATGGTGCTAGATTTCGGGGGATATCATTAGGACAGGCAATTAAGGCAATTAAAGTACCGACACCACCAAATCGGCAGTGTTCCAACAGTCGGCTTTTGGGCAGCAGCGCAACCAAGTCTGTAGCTGCATCACAATAAGGACCATCGACACCATATTGTCCTTTGGCACATCCAAACAAATTCTGCGACCAAGCTGTGAGCTCCAATCCCGCAGGTCGGTACTTAGTTATTTCTTGGTCACCAGACATATCAGCATGCCGAAGCCCGACCGTCGGATACCAGTGCTCTGCTACAGTTTCTCGGATACGTATAAGTTTGTGTACCCATCGAGATACATGTTTCCCTGCTTCATAACAGTGCTCCAAGTGTTCCTGCGGGCTGCTCTGCCCATCGAACCTGTTGCACACCTCCTGGAGCTGATCCACAAATCTTATGTGAAGAGATTTCTGACAAGCTTCCCGACTAGGAATGTACTTCGTATGGTTATCCCTCCATCTAGCTACTGGGGGTCGGAATACTAAATCTAGAGTCTTTCTTTCCTGTGGATCGGGTATCGGGTCTGAGAATGTCGCACTAAACTCTTCTGGGTCTGTCGAACCATCAAAAACAGGTAGGACTCTTGTAAGCCATCTTAGAGACTTGGTAATTCTGGCACATCTGTGTCCATGGAGCTCATACAATCGGTTCTGCCAGTTCTCTAAACCATCATCTGAGTCCGTCATATAGGAACTGTCACACTGTCAGTCCATAATACCTTCGGCACTGGGGTTAATATAACCTTCGTCCTTCGCGGTGATGTTATAGATGTGCTCCAGAACATCCTGATCCTCGTTTCCAATTGGTTCTGTGTATCTTTCTCCTTGTGAGGGATCCAATGGTACTATGACTCTCAAATATTTCCCTTTGAAACTCATATGTCTCTTCTTAAGGTTAATAACTGCAGCATGCTCCATTGCCCACTCAATACCTAACAAGTCTGGATAGGGATTGTTGTCATCAATGATCTTAATAACTTCAAAGTCTGCTACAGTACATATGCCATCAATATCTACTGGGACATTAGGAAATCGTCCTAGGGGCACAATCTTCTGCTGATTGGCTAATCTCAACTGTATAGGGGACCAATCAAGGGTAGGTTTTCCCATTTGTTCCCAGGTTTTCTTGGTTAGGACATTGACTTCTGACCCTAAGTCCAATATCACATCAGTCATCTCATACTCTCCTATCTGAGTGTTCAACCTCATTTCCCTACCAGTTCTTCTGACTCTATGAATAGCTTTTTGCCTGCCCAGAACCTTGCTGAGGTTCGTAGGAAGCAATAACTTTCTGCAACTCACTTAAAGCATTCTGATTTCTTAAAAGTTTCAGACAACTTTGTAAAAAGGAGGACAGCGTACTTACTTTATCTGTCGAAGCTTCTTACAGCTGCGACTGCTGCCGATGTGGCTGTGCAGGTGCTACTGCTGGGCTAGAATCCACAAAATCTTCCTTAGCTTCCCTGAATGTCTCTTTTTCTCTTTCTCTATCAAAGGTGAGGACTTTCGTGGGGGCCTTACGAACCCAAGCCTCATCAAGTTGTTTCTCGGCAGGATGTATATGTGTCATAGCTCCACTTCGGGTAACAACATTAATGGCTGGGGCAGGTCTTTGCTCAACAGAAATCATCTGAAGATTCTGAGTAGGGGCACTTTTTATTTCCTGAATCTTAGCTATCAGCTGCGGGCACTACTCGATCACATGATCTACTGCTTGGCAATACCAGCATGTCGTAGTCGGGTTCCGACAGTTGCGAGCCAGATGTTCGTCCTGGTTGCAGTTATAACACACCACCTGACCACGACCTCTGCCAGCCATGCCACTACGGCCACGGCCTCCAAAACCACCTCTACCTAATGCACCACCGTGGTAGCCATAGCCATCATTACTATGTCCCTCATTTTGTACCCGATAGGCATCGTAGGTGCGTTCCCTCATGGGGTCATAACTGTGACACTCATCTTCATTATGTCCTATGGACTTACAAAATTTGCAGTAAGGGTTCTTGGGGAATTGCACATACCTCTGTCGAAGATAACAATTCTCAGGTCGATGTTGGCCAGTTGTCCGACAGATCTCACAATATATAATAGTAGGGTTGAACGGGTTTGGCGCACCAGTATTTAGGTAATTTCTTACCACAGGACACTATTCCTTGTCGTGACCCTCTGTCTGACATTGTGTGCACCAGACCTCTTCACGATCAGTTTTTCCTTTCTTCATATCGTGGAGCTCCAGAGCCATCGCTGCCAACTGGGCTTGGATTTGAGCGATACCAAAGTTATCTTCGACAGGGGTGGTTTCAAGCTTCATCGCGATTTCTAGAGCCTCCTGCTGGTCAGCAACCTTATGTTGCATGAGTGGAGTTCTGATATGTGGTAGCAACGCTACAATAAACCATTCCTTGTGCTGCATAGGTCCAATGGGGAAACTGACTTGGTCTAGCAGAACTTTGAATCTTTAATGAAAGTCCCACACTGATTCTCCATGCTTCTGCTGAATCTCTTTCAATTCAGTGATACATTGCGACTCGGATTTCGGATTCTTAAATTCCTTTATCATTGTTGCTTTTATGTCAGCCAATGCATGGTTTTGAGTGCTGGAGAACTTCATGAACCAAGTCAGAGCACAGTCTCTGAAAAAAGTAACCAGCTGCGCTCTTTTTGTATCTTGATCCATAATGGACTTAGCAGTCCACACTACTTCACATAAAAACCAGAACTGTTCTGGATCCTCTGATCCAGTTCCTTTGAAAACAGAGAGATTAATGTCGTCATGCATATGGGCCATCACAGGTCTAGGGGGGGAGGGAGGGGGACTGGGAATAGGCGGGGGGGAACTTACTATGGTAGACTAACCTATGACAGGAATACTCGGGCTAGGGTGACTTTCAAACTGCGACGGGTTCTCAGGGATAATAGGTCTTCGCTGCGGGGTTACCGAAGGGTTTCCAATAGAAGGGGTTTCTTCGGGTTCTGAATTGAAGGGATTTATAGGGGGATACTCGGTATGCTGACCCTGGGAATAGGATCCAAAATCTCTCTTGTACCTTTTTCCACTTCGTAGCAAACCACTTTGCTCGTCGAAGGTATTTTCACTTACAACCATAGGTTAGTAATACTAAATCTAACAGTCTGATTCAATTAGCAATATACCTTTTTCAGCCAATAGCATTTTAATTTGCAAACCAAATGAATTCAAAAACTTACCCCTTGGTCCTTTGAAAAACTGCTACTCGACTTCACTAAAGGAGGTACTCGTGTCGATGGCAAACTCTGTCACAAATGCTTCAAGGGTTCGCGTTGTCCAGAAATCAATAGCGCGGGATATCTCGTTATTCACCCTTTTTAGTATATTAATTCTCGCGGGGTCCAAGTAGGAAACTGACGTGTTCAGAAGTTCCTCCTTCGCTCTGTTAACCTAGATAACCACTGGTGCAACTCTATGTGGATACTACCAAAGAAAATTTCATAAATTTCACAAAAAACATACCTTTGTAAAAAGTAGTTTGCACTACGACACGGATCTTTGTTCTCTTGCTCAGCAAATTTCAGATAAGTCTCATCAAGCCAATCACCGATTTCCTTCACAGAGGGCCTCCAGAACATAGCCCTCGAGGTACGACGTAAACCCCTCTTGAGCAGATATTGAGTTCAACCGGCAACATAACCAATTTGTTGGGCTATAGGGCAGACCCAGGTTTTATACCTTTAACTTCGCACCAAAAAAATACCCATAGAGTTGGCCCTTTCGGCAACAACCTACGAACAGGTTGCAGTCTCACCCGAAACAGCTATGGGGTGCCGCAGAACCATATTTCTGCAAGCAAAAGAGGGATATTACTGTACCTTTAGCTTTTATAAAATTATAATTAGAAATCACTGAGCTTAACATTCACTTATTTAGCTTCCCAGTTAGATAAACAAACAGTGCCTTGTGCAAACCTTTACTGGGAATTCACAGCGAAGTTATTATCTAGCAGTGATCTTTACTTATCAGATATATAGATATAAATGCATGAAAGAACACACATAAACAACACACAGAACCATGACACAAGATATAACGTGGTTCACCCCCAGTGTAGGGGTTACGTCCACAGAACTGTGTTTTATTCAACTTTCTACAAAAACCACAGTTGTGATCTGCGCACTCAGCTGCAGATCCCTTTAGTCCTCAAAGCTGCGCACACAGCTGCAGGCCTCTGCGCACACAGCTGCATATTTCCTTATCACCCAAAAACCCTCTGCACACACAGCTGCAGAGGTCGTCCACGCACACAGCTGGGACTTAACATTTTCTTACAAAATTAGCCTTAGCTTTGCATCAATTCCTTTTACATAAAAATCTTGACCTCACTTATTTACAAGAGTTCCTATTTATACCGCGCACTATTACAAAACCATGGACTTAAACCATGGGCACCCCAAACCCTAAACCCTAGATTTAAACCATGGGTTTATTACAAAATAAGGTTTTTGACTCAGCCCCGACACCCCTAAGACTATTTAGAGCCGTAGCTCCACTTACAAGCTCCCAAAAACCCGCGGAGTTATTCATCTTAAGGACTGTTAGGGTGCGCGCCCCAACAAATGCAAAATGCAAAATGCAATGCATGATGATAAGCAAATGGTTTTGGTTTTTTTGAAATAAAATGAGATACAAAAAGCAAAAGAATGATTCAACAACCCCCAGACTCTGCAAGCACACTCAAATAGTACTCAAGCAAAGCACTAAGGTAAAAGAAATCTAATGCACTAATCTCAAACAAAAAATTGAAAATGCCATGACAAGAACCTTCTTAAAAAAAAAAATAGCCTAAAAAAAACGTCTCTGCTCAGAAACAGAGGTATAAACAGACTCAGGAAGTGTCAAAGGAGACTCAGCAATCATCAAACTTCACCCAGCAACCATTTAACTTCCACTAAAAGGAAAAACTAAGGCCATACGCAACTGTTCGCAGTAAACCCACGTGTATATGCAGAAATCGAAGATAAAACCACGTGTATATGTGACTGTGAGTTAAAAACTCGCGTACAGGAATAAAGGTGCATAATAATCATGGCAAACAAATAAGCTGAGAAAAACTTCACACCAATCAGACACTACCAGACAAACATGCCCCCAAACCTTACACAGAAACAAGAGAGAAAGAGCAATTCAAAGTCATTGAATGCCGATATAACAACCCCCAAAGGACAACTACTAGGAACTCCCCAGCGGAGTCGCCAATTCTATTATCGAGAGAAATTCCTATGGCTTGGGGTACCACAATAGATAGCTTGACTCCAAAAATCAATCCTTTCCAATATGCAACAGAAATTAAATGTCTAACACTAAAGGATCAGACCTCATACCTTATTCCGGACTGTTGAAGTAGATCCCCGTTGAGCTTTCCAACTTCAGCTTGAATTGATAGATTACTTCCTCAACAACATGTAAACAATACAAGCATTCTATATATCATGGTGTTAGATCTATTCTATCATATATAATCAATAATGTATAAGCATTTGACATAATCCTATGGATAAAATATTCATTCAAACACACATTATTGGACAGGAAAAGATATTTCTATTAATACAAAATCAGAGATTACAAGATACAACCTCTGTCAGCACATCTAATAAATTGGAGAAACTGAATCCCCCACTTGGGCCTCCACCACCTCAATCCTCCATCTCTCAATAGCAACCTCACAAGAAAAAGGCAAGCTTGGGAAGAACACAAAAGTGCTCCAAGGGACAAAGGGATGCAGACTCAAGCATAAGTTCCGACAACAATGGACTATAGTTTCTTTGCTGTCAATTCTCTCATATGCCTTCAATGTACGATAGAGTTCCTTATATAGTTTTTCAAAGGGGTAATGAAAGGTTGAATCCGAGTGATATCAAGGCATAGGGAAGGCCAGGAATCAAGTGAGTCAGATCCATGTCAAGGAAAACTCCAAAAGGATTTGGATTTTGTACACATCCCGATGTACGCGGTTTTAGTGGTCAAACCCGTGTATATACGCGATTAGAGGTTTAAAAGTCACGTGTATCATTTTTCACATGTTTTTAGGGATGGTCAAGGAAACATCAAAGGACAAAAAATGGTCCAAGGGGTCTAAGGAGTCTGTAGCGAGGAAAGGGAAGGCCATACAAAGTGTGATTCATCTGGAGTGGTGAAATAAGCTATAACAGTGTCAATTCCCATAATTCATGAATTGGTGCATATATTTCTATTCAAAAAAAAAAGTGCGATGATAGCATGAGATGAGACATGTGTGTGTCCAATAAACCAATATTTTATTTATAAGATGCTCAATATTCTATAGTATGTTCCATGTAAATATTCACTAAATATAAATATCTTCCACCAAAAAACAAGGTTAGATTCTTTAGGAAACTACTCCCACCAGGTGTTGAGCTACCAGTGCGAGATCCTCCTTACATGTTAGATATTTTGTTGAGATTCCACTAGAAAAAAGGTTATCTTCCTTGGGACACTTCTCCCACCAATTTTTTAGCTACCAAATGGAGAGCCTCCTTACATGTTAGATATTTTTGTTGAGATTCCTCTAACTATGATGGCCCTTTCTTATCAATTGTTATCTTTTCCTAGTAACCAACTAGTTAATGAAATAGTGTTAGGTACTCTTTTATAAATGATTCCTAAACCTGTTGAACCTGGTTTCCAATTGGAATTTCCCCAAATCTTAGATAACTTCATTCATGATCAGATATCAACTTTCTCTACCCTCATATTCTTCAAATAGTGGTCTTACCTATTATGTATGATTATTTATCAATTCCCTAATTGGTTTCCTAACTCTCATATTGATTTGATATTGCATCACCTAACAAATGATAGGTACCTTGAATTTGTGAATCAAGTTATGTATGAAATATACATAATCATAAATGGTACCCCTCTAACTAGAACACTCCCTTATTATAAGACATTGCTTCAATTGAGCCTTGATCTTTCCTTGGGAGATTGTTTTTCATTTGAAGATCATACAGAGATAAGGATATATCAGTGTGAAAACCGTCCTTATCATTTTTTTGCCTTTCTTACACTCATAATATTTTATCTTGAATACATTCATCCAAGGTCCAATTCAAATGAAATTCATTTCTTGAAAAACAACAGTTCCATCACCTTCATAATTTCTCAATAGGTCGGTCATTTTCTTGTTAAGTCTCGCATAACATGGATTCTAGTTGAGTAGATGTTGAAGAGCCTCAATTTACCTTTAGGATTTTTGTGAAACTATGATCCTAAGGGGTTGATTTTGATGAAAAGGAAGAATGTGAGTTTGGATGATTATATTGACCAACCACAAGAGATGCTAGATAAAATAGACAACTTGGAGGGTTGGGAGGAAGTCAAAAATATCATTTTTCCCAAGAAGCAAAAGAAATCTCAAGTTGTACCAACACCATCTAAGATATATTCCAAGTTGAAAAGGACTCTTATTGAAGTCACATCAGACATAGATATTGTTGTTCAGGAATAAACACCCTTGTAACCTAGGGTCTGGGGTTACCAACTTACTTCTAAAAATTTCAGACAATTAGCTTTAACTAAGTACAGAAAGGAAATAGGAAGAAATATTGGACTCACCCGATTACTGACGGTTGATCCATGTTGGAGTATCAGGTACCTCCACATGGTATAACCGTTGCATCTCTGGGAATATAAAACAAGTGGACTAACCACCACTCCTAGTAATAGAGCCTTGTGCTGGGTTTCAAATGTTCATGAACATCTGCAAGTTTTGGTGTAACGACAAACCTTACATGGTATCAGAGCTGAGGTCTCAGGTTCAATTCTCCCGAGCTACGCCGGAGGTGGGGTGTTGGAGTATCGGGTACCTCCACATGGTATAACCGCCGCACCTTTGGGAATATAAAACAAGTGGACTAACCGCCACTCCTGGTAATAGAGCCTTGTACTGGTTTTCAAATGTTCACCAACATCTGCAGGTTTTGGTGTAACGACAAACCTTACAATCCAAGCTTGATCTTCTTCCACTCTGCTTCTCTCCAAAGCTTTTAGGGATGCACCTCCTTCACCTATAAAGAGAAAATCCTCCAAGTACAATCTTATAGATGTATATATAAAAGGTTAGATAAACAACATATATAGTGCTTAATCATATATATTCATCAACCCTAATACATGAAAGAGACTCAACACAATGTTGGAAGAAGAATTCTCTTTATTAACAATCAGTGAATGAGATAAGTGTACAACCCAATGCCTGAGACAAGGACTCCTCTGCAACCAAAGGATTTTGAGTTCTGCTACTCCAAGACGTCTGAAGATATACCACCAGCATAACTTTGCTCTCCAAAATTGATTGATTAATGCCCTCCCTAAGGCCTTTATTTATACTTTGGGAAATAGAGTGGTTTCAAAGGTTGAGGAGGTTGAGATAGTTGGGGTAGTTAATGATTAGGGCCCAACTAATCTCCATTAATCGTGATTTATATTTTTTAATGTCGAATGGAGATGTACGTGACTATTGATATAGGTAACTCGCATATGACACACGAGTTTCTTAACTGAAAGCTGCATATGGATCTGTACGCGGGTTGTAATGAAGATAGTCACGTACAGTACACGAGTTGTCAATAGGAATAGTCATGTACATACGTGAGTTTCAATGAAGATAGTCGCGTACAGAAATCAACACTTAGAAAAATAATATAGCAAGTTGGTTGAAGGATAAATGCACCTCATGTCATGCCCATCTATAGTGTTTAGGAAAAATTAAATCCTACAGTGTCTTTTTGTGTACCAACATATGTAATGTCGACACTCGGATGGAGAAGTGCCATTTGGGTTGATAACAGATGCCCCCTAATGTGTGAGTTCAGAGGGAAGCGATGGCCGAACTACATTATAATCATTATCTTTGGAGAACTCAAAAGTCCAGTGGAGCAGAGGTAGTACTTGAAACAAATACATAATAATGTCATATACAAAGTCATATCCGAGGAAGCTATGTTCAATATACTGGAACACTAGCTCCTTTACAATATTTGAGTACATCATATAGTACGAGTACAAAACCACATATATTACAAAGGTGGATCGAAGCCACAATATACAATAATGATGAATATCAAAAGATTTGGAAGTTGTGTAAGTAACCACAACATAATCTTACACAACTTAGTCCATGGATGTAAAAATAAGGTCTTCATAAACAATCCCAAAGAACCAGTACAATCCAAGCCATGTGAATAGATGTTATTGAAGTCGAACATGGAGCGGATTCAACATATTTTCAATCAATAGGTGATAATCGACAACTGAAGCAAAGGAATTCAACAATAATGAAAGTGAATCCTGAGGTATGATCGTCAAAACTCTAGTTATTCCTCGCCAGGAAGTGCTGATGTGGAACCATACCGTGATAAGCTGGAAGGCAATAGATCCTCCAATGGATCACAAGAGTGACTAGGAACTGGGTAAAGGAAGGGAGACACTAGTAGTAATAGATACGACAATGATGGAATCAGGATATAGATCAGACACAGGATTAAGTCCTTGAACATTGAGCACGACACAGAGATGACCCAAGGCAGCTTTTAATTTTACAGATAGTACAACTAGACTTATCTATCATATAGGAGACATGATCAGATTCCCCAGGTAGAACAGACAAGAGGAGGAGTAACAAACTCAAAGTAATAGTTGAACTGAAAGTGAACACTGAGACATCAGTATCGAAAAAAAAGGAGAGTGCTATGTTCAAGGAGGACATGTTGCCACTAACTGAGAACCAAAAGAAAAATTCTTCCTTACCTTCCGTGTTAAATTTTAATGAGTCCAGGAAATTCAAATCGAATCTCTCTTCATTTTTTGAAAGCTTGAAGAGAAGAGGGAATAATACTTGATAGTGTCATTGATTCATGGATTTTATGAGCCCGAACTAGTACATTCTCACTTGGTGTTTTCACATTTTAGAGAGTCTGAAAACTTCAAAGAAGACTCCAGGGGGGTCCTTTTTCATCCAATATACTCTCCTGAGGCCGGAAAAGTATAAAACATACCACAGAAGAACTCTCTTAACTTCCGTAGAAGAAAAGGTGAACCTTTTTCGTACATAGTCAAGGAGGTCTGAAAAAGGTTAAATTACCACCTACCCAATGCTCCTTCGAGAGTAGCATATAGCTTGAGTTTAACAGTGTGAAGGAATGCAAGATCACTCGGAAAGATTCATTTGAGTATGAGAAATAGGGCTTACAACAATAAACTCGATGCTTTGTTCTTGGTGTTTAACGAGCATGACAAAGACATAGAATATACTTGGAATCTTTTTCATGTTTAGGTCTAGAGCACGAAAAAGAGAAAACTAAGCTCATACTGGGGGTTGCTTTTCTGTAAATTTAGTCCCTCGGGTTCGGAAAAGTGATAAAACTATACCTTAGAATACTCTTCTCAATTCCGTAGAAAAGAGAGTGATCCTTTCTCGTATTATTCCACATGGTCCGAGAAAGAGATAACCTACCACCAATGTGGATGCCCATTCATGTATTCTTAATGAGCTTGAACGGACAAGTTTAATCGGTAGTCAAGTCTATTTTAAGGAGTTAGACTTGGTCTTAAAGAAACTCCATAAGGGCGGGGAGTCCTATAAAGGGATAGCTTGTAAAAAGAGACCAAAATGAGGCTCAATTTGGCGTGAAAAATAGCTAAAAAAGATTCTCTTGAACCAATGACAGCTGCAGTATGAGTATCAAAAGACAATAAATAGGTTCTAAATGAGAATACTCATAGGAGGAAGGTCTTATCCACGGAAGAACAATGGTAAATACAAGGAGCTACTGGTTAAAAATACCATAGTCCGTAGTCGAAGTGTTAATGCTAGGATTAAGATGGAGTAGGTATAGATGCAAAATGCATGTGAAATGACCAAAAAACATCCTATATGAGCTAAAAAACAATTCAGAAATGACGATAAACCTGTCACATTTAAGAAAAGAGATGGTATTAGTTTAAAAATTATGAACTATAGGGAAAAAACCCACTTTAGAAATAAATTTTCTATAAATATTTCAAAATATGAATAAAAACTCACCATTTTGATTTTTAACCATAAAAGACAAGTTTATACCTCTACCTTCAATTGCTTGGTGTGGACGATTCGATGGACCATTCACAAAACCGCAAGTGTCAAGTAAGACTACACTCCATGCTCTTTCATTTGATCCAAGCAATTATTAAATTTGAGCTCAAATTTCATGTTTTTAAGCGCCCTCAAAATAGGAACGATGTGTACACGGGTATGGTATGTTAATAGTCACGTACACGCGTTTTGTATGCAGGTTGCCCAAAATACAGTCGCGTACAGTACGTGACCTACCTAAAAAGACAGTCGTGTACGCTGTGTGAGGTAGAAAAACAATGTATAGGGTAAAAATTTCAAAATTTTATATGAAACTAAAGGTTTGCAATTGCTTGTTTATTAGGTTGAAAGATGGTGCTTGAGTGGAGAGAGTGAGAACATGAAGACATGGACCAAGAAGCTCTTCAAGATGCCCCAACAGTGAATGTTTTACGTCAAAGTGGGTTATTGAAGTTTTTATGTACCTCACCTATGTGAGCCAATGTCCACCTCTTAGAGTTCTTGATAAATTATTGGGATCATGATTTGGGCATGTTTGACCTTCAAGGTGAGTCTTTAGAGATCACTTCAGAGGATGTCTATTTCATTGCTGGTTTATCATGACAGGGAGCTCCGGTGAACTTGGAAGGCACCGACAAAGGTGGTGACCCTCTAAGCATATAGAGCAATATTGATATATACTGCGAGCCAAGCACTCAAAAGAGGGGTAGCTACATACCTATTTTTCACATACGCAACTTTCATTTATAGGTGTTGACGAGCACTATAGTGAGGGTTGCAGGGTCATCATCACTTCACCTTGCAACTTGGAACCAAATGAGACTAGTAGTAGACTGTATGCAAGGATCCCTATATGACTGGTGCTCGAGAGTGATCCCAATTATGAGAAAACAACTCTCTGACTACAAAAGAGGCAAGAGGAATAATTTTGGTTATTCTAGCATATTAGTAGCCTTATTCTTTGAGCGAGTGCTGGGATTGAATCCTGCAGTACCTTTGCCAGTTAGTTCTTCCCGTTAGCCTAGGCTAAGTAGGTGGGGAGATATCTTCCTCCGCTAGGGAGGTGGTGGCTCGGTCCAGAGTGTCTATGATGACAACTTCTACTTTTTGTGGGAGCAACAATTGCCAGCTTTGGAGCAGTTTCCATATGTTGGAATGGATTTCCAGGGTGATGCTGACCTCGTCCTCCCTCCAGGAGGAGCATGGGGAGAGTTAGGTAATTTTTATTTTCAAATTTTCAAATTTTTATGAATTTTAAATATAGAGATATATACATATGTATAAAAGTTCTAATCCTTTAAAAATGTCAAAATGTAGATATTTGACCAATCCTCCCTGTTGGGCATCCACGCATGTATGTGCATCCTGTTTTGGGAGAAGACCAAGGCTTGATTAGGGTTCTTGAGGGGAAGCTAGCCAGGCTTACCCAGAGAGTACCTACCTTACGGATTGAGCACATCCCAGCCATCATGCAGGAGCTGGTGGTTGGTGTACCTCCTATCTGGATATGCCTTCTGAGGCGAGTAGCCAACGCAGTACTTGTGTACATAGATGTTGTTGAGGCTGCTGAAGCTGAAGAGGCTAAAGAAGCCCGAGTACAGGGTGATCGGGGGGACCAAGGTGGTAAAAGTGACCAGGGTGGTCAAGCTTAGACTTAGGAGCATTTGATGGACTTTGATCCATATTTTGTGTATTTTTTGTATATTATACAGTTATGACTAGATCTGAGGATCAAAGACTTGACCTATCTATATGGACAAATATTCACATATATATATATATATATATATATTGTTGGTTTATTTACAAATTTTTTTTATGTGTTTGTTGTATACTTTATGTAAAATGTGTTAAATGCCAATCCAAGATGTAATTAGCGTATGCATCAGTTAATGAATTTTGATTCCTTGGAATATGATTGAATGTAATGAACTCAAAAATTCTTTCCAATAACCTAACTCGCATAAACTAACGCAATAGAATAGGGTTCCACACCTGATAAGCCCGATTGAGTTTGGAAACTACCAGTTGAGAGTCCACTGAGACTTCCAACTGAGTAATACCACGTGACAAAGCATCCCACAGAAGATCAATGATAGCCCTATATTCAGCCACATTATTGGAAGCAAGACCTAAGCAAGCGTCTCTTGAGGCAACTAACTATCCTAAGGGAGAATAAATGACCCATGCAGCCGAACCTAAATTACAAGTGTGGCGACTGGCACCATGAGCGAAACCTACAAACCTCTCAGAAGACATCTAAAACAACTAGCAGATGGTATAAAAAACACAAACCGACGAACTATTGTACATAAAAATACATAAAATAAAATACAAGAAAAAGTGTTAAACCTAAGCATAGTACATTTTAAGGTAGAGCCCATTTCTAGGCTCAGGCAGATTATTCCCATCAAAATCAATCAATTCATATGCACCCTTCTTTAACACCTTTGATATGACATAAGGCCCCAACCACATTGACCTGAATTTTCCTGCCCCCAGGGGTTCTTTGTCTTGGTCCCAGAGTAATACAAGCTCCCCTTTAGAGAAAATATGAGGCTTGACCAATTTATCGTATTGGCTTTTGACCCTATTTTTATGAGCTTGGTTTTCTATCAGCGCATCTCTACGATGTTCATCAAGATGTTCTAAATGTAATAGACATTCTTCCAGCTCAAACATATCAGGTGACACATGAATAGCAATTCTTACAGACAGGATTTCACATTCAATAAGGGTAACGGCTTCCACTCCATGAACGAGTTGGAAGGGGGAAAACCCCATAGCAGTTTTTACATTGGTCTGATATGCCCAAAGTGCTGGATATAGCATGATATGCTAGTTGGAACATGTTGCATTAATAGTACATTTGAGGATAGCTTTCAAAGTTTTATTAACAGCCTCGACTTGACTATGTTAACACTCAGAATGTACCCATGTTGTAAAAGGTAAATCCCAAAGGTAACAGCAAAAACCACTTTGGAAAGAAACTGTCTTTTCTTTCTAGAGAGGGATCTCTCAAATATAAATTTAACAGGGCTAGATATTGGAATCAATACTTTAAAATTATGCAAATGGTTGAAACAACACATATAACCATTGGGAAATGGATTCAAATAGATAAATATAACACAAAGCTTTCATACATGGGATTTCAACAAAGGCAAGATAACCATCCATTTACAGTCATTCATTGATTTCAGGTGAATTAGAAAGAAACATGAACAATCCATCAATATAGAGCATCATAAGATGAATTCCATATCAACTTTAGCAGAAATATTTATGAAATATCTGAAACAATAGCCAGAGCATAACAAGCATGAATTATGAACTATTCAACATTACGCTTCATATATGAAGAAAACAGAATGGAATGTAGGGCCTTAAAAGACAATCACATAGAAAGGAAAGGCACAAACTGTAACATAAATGACACAGGAATCTTTGATGATTAACCAGCATTCGGCGTTGTTATATCAAAAATTATATGTCCTCAAAAAATACATCAATCAAACATATGGGTTCCAACCCCCAATACATCAAGTAAATTCAAATATATACATAAATAAATTCTTCCCAAGAAGATCAATCAGTGAATAATCTGTTAATCAAATTTTTTTGTAACTATATTCCTAACAACTAGGAATAAACTACATGCTTCAATTCTGATAGCATATCATTTAATTATAATCAACTTAGTGACAGCAAGGCCTGAATAAGCAGCTCCAAGACGCGCAACACCTGTTCTTAAGGATGAAGAATATACTTGATCTTCCCAAATATTTCCATAGAACTCCATTGTTCTGCACCTGGTGTGTCATACTCTATCATTTCTCTGATAGATACTTCCATATCCACATAGGCCTCATAAGATACAATGGAAAATCCTCCTCTAACGATCAGAAACTTTTGCAATATTTTGAAATATTCTGTTAATTTCTCTACGATGATTTTCCTAGTTAGTCCTTTTACCAATTCTTCAAACTTGGAATGGTCCATGTGGTTTTGTACTAACAGATTATGATAATGTTCATGAGAAAATAGTATTCCCTCATCATCCCAGAAAGAAGGGAGGTTGTCTTCAAATAACTCCTTAAAATCACGCTTGAAATCATTTATATGTGAAGACATTGCATTTGATTTCTCTTGCACCACCTTCATGAGTTGATGTTTGTTAACAAATTTCTTCGACCATAGTACAATGGCTACTCTGTCTTTAATTCCAATCTCCTGCAACTTTTGATATGTTAGAGAATTCAAAAAATTCAAATCATTTTGAGTTGTGTTTAAAGGCTTCTTCTCCATGGTCTCATTTGCCAACTTTAATCTCTGAGTGGCTAAATTAACCAATGCACTCTGATCATCAATAAAATTTAGATAATATCTAAACTTAGTAACTTCCACAGATAATGTATCCCAGATTATATTTTTAGCTCCTTGTAGAGGAGCCTTTCCTATATTTCTTTCTTTCAACTCATTAAACTTTTTCTGCAACTGGCTTTTATCATTTAATATTTTATTCTTATTTTCAATCATTCTAGCCAGTTCCGATTTAATCTTCTCATTTTCTTCTTTCAATTCCTTGATGTCCACGTCCTTTAGGCTCACCTGTGACATTAGCACTAACAAATCATCAGCAGAAAATTCACTTGAAGGTTTTTCAATATTTACAAGAGATAAATATGTATCAGCAGGAGTCTGGCTCATTAGCTCTTCCATGATTTCCTTTTCATCATTCTGATTTTTTTTCAACTTTGAAATCTGGGTCATCAATTCAGTTCTCTCCATTTCCCATTTTCTTTTTTCCTCCTGTAATTTCAATGCTTTTCCTTTGTAATCCATCATCTCTTGATAAAATTTATCTTTTTCTTCTTGCAATGCAAATAACTATGGGGACTGAGCGTGTTCAGAATTTGGTATTTTCAACCTCTTTTTCAATACCTGGATGGTATTGTCTTTTTCCTCCAAAATCTTTTTAGTGGCCTATGAATTTCCTAGTTCACTTCCCAAACTTACAACATCTGCCTGTAGCTTCTTAATCTGGATCAGATTCGTTTTAATCTCTACTTTCTCATGTTTTAACTGGACTTCCATTTTATCTACAAGGGCTTGCAATTTATTAATTTTCATAATGGCATTTAATAAATCTGAATAAATAATATCTCCCGTCTGCTTGTGGAGCTGAATCTTGTCAGGGACACTGATTTTATCTATCCTTACTTCCATCTCAAATACTTTTTTATCACTTACCATAGTGAACTTCAAGGTGTTCCTCTCCACATCCACAGTAGAAATCAGTGATGTCTTTTGGTTGACTAGACTTCTAACTCGAGGAAGTAGATTCTTGGTCTCCTCCGATGACTACATCTGCTTCTCAGCATAGCTTGAAAGGAATTCTACTCTATATTTGAAACCTGAATTGGGCTCTGCACTACCATCTCCTCCAAAGGACAACTAATGCATTTGTACTGACTTCTTTGGGAACAAAACTATTTTCTTTGAATCTTCTGAGACTATTTCTCCTAAAACTTGATCATCTTAAGAATGTGTTTTAATCTTTTTATATGAACTATTTTCATCCACATCCATATCCTCCAGCTCAGAAAGACTTCTCTTATTCAGAATGCTAGGATTTTCAGGTGCTTGAACTGCTATAATCAACCCACTACTCCTACTTTCATCAATTCCTGGACTTTCTACAAAACAAGACAAATTGGCTATTTCCTTTAAACCTTCAACGACCTGATGATCAAATGGTTTGTTTTTATTTGATTGCCTCCTTTGAGAAATTATATGATGTGGATCATAATTGATTCTTTGTTCTTTTTGGAAATCCATAATTTCTAATAACTTTTCCACAATCATCAAGGCACTTTTGTTTTTGAAAATAAATGGACCAACTTTAAGGGGAAATTTAATATTAGAAGACTTCTTGAATGCTCCAAAATCCTCCTCCTCTACACATAATCTTTGCCTCATGAAATCAAGTGCAAAAATTCTAAGAGTTATAAAAACAGGTAACTTGTACGGTTCCCCAGTGAAACCATACACCCTCAAAACAACAAAATATTTGTATAAGAACCAGTCTCCTATTCTATCCTCTGAAGATGACTGCAGCATGAGTTTCATTTCTTCTAGTACCCTTGGTAACACTTCCTCAAATAGCAACTTGTACATCTTGGACATAATGGAATTTACAAACTCAAACATATTGATTTGTTTTGGAATATCTGGAGAGAAAATAGTGGACAGGAATTGTAATTTTGATACATTTGAACACAACAATATGTTAAACATGTATGACTGATATTTGAAAAACCTGACCTTTGGAAACTCGATAAACTAGAGATGGATGACTTCCGCTAAATACTCATCCAGACTGAAATAATGGACTAAATGGGACACATGACTAATTGAACTCATTCTCAGTCAAAAACCTAAGACAACTTCACTGATATGAATGCCATCATCTAAACCTAAAATTTGACAGACCAAAGACATAACCAATTGCACTTCTTATTTGAAAATGTGAACTTTATATGGCAGAAAAAGACCCTCTAATGACTGACCTTCATTAAGGATACTGGACAGAAACCCACATCTAATTTTGGTTTTACAACTTTTGTATATTTCGTCTAAGACAGACTCATTCACAGAATCACAATTGTCAGGGAAACTATCAAGTAAATTAAGTATTCTAAGAATGGATTTTGCATCACTCTTACAAAGTATTTTAGATGTGGTATGACTCATGATGACTCTTTCATAAGGTGAATAACTGCTTTCGCACCATTCAACAAACTCTAGAAATGGTAAAGTCTGTTCAATGGAGAAATAATACGAAAAAGACTTGCAGAAAATCAAAACCTCATTTCCCGGCAAATTACACTGCCACAACCATTCCTTAGAGATTGATACATTTCCAATTGATAAAACCGAGTCACATACATTTCTGTCTCTATCAACAACAAATTCCTCCCTTTGATCCAGAACTCTGCTTAAAACTCTTAACCCCTGTTCTCTTTCCATAACGGACAATGGTGATAATTCTTTGAACAAAGCTTAAGTGTTTTAAGACTTACCTATGAGTGTGACTGTAGATATGTAAGGTTGACTTCAGAAAGATGGCATACTGTCTCCTTCACTCGTTCGTAGCATGCAAAGAGAAATGATTTTTTAAAACCAAGTTAACTTTACCTTCATATAATGGTCTATTCCGGAGCCTCCACCAAGCGGTTTTTCCTTAATTGCTTTTCTCTGCGGAATTCACTTCGAGTCACCATGTGTAATGTGGTTTAAATTCTGCTACCACCTTTCTATTTTAACCATCTTGCAACTTTATCCTCCAGAACCGATAATAACCGTCGATGAGTTTTCACCCTTTTCCTTAAACCATTGGATTGAGATTGATGTACACATTCCGCTATCCCTTTTTATTTTTTTTAAACATGCATATTTACTCAGCAGAGTATTTCTCAATCGTATATTTAATCCGCTTTATTCCATCACCGTTGATATTCAAGATTCCTTAACCATATTCGCTTCTCCTTATCTCCTGTGCATCTTTATCTAGCGAATCTGTTTTAACACGTAGATCTTCACCATAATCATTCTTTACTATTGGATTACATTCCAAATTGACCATTATGTGCCATTTGATAATAGAATCAAACTATTAAACTTATCCAATTTCATGTATCATTTTATTACTCCTCCATCATATTCTTCCTCAGTTGTTCAAAATAGAGGTGTTAACAAACCGTTTGCTTGAGGATAGAAAGAAGATGAATGTTCTTGTCTAAATCCTAGCATAGTGTTAAATTCAGTCCTCATGCTATTTTGGAAATGACTGCCATGGTCAGTGACAATCACTTTAGGTATACCGAATCGTGCAATAATTTTATTGAACATGAAAAAAGTTGTAGTATCCCTGTCAACTTTAAAGGTGGGCATTGCCTCTGCCCATTTCATAAAATAGTCAACAATGACAATGATATATTTGTGCCCCCCAGCTGAGGTTGGGTTACACGTCACATAATCAATCCCCCACTTCATGAAGGGGCCCACTAAGATGACCAAAAATAACGAAGCAGGATACGACTTCATCTTTCTGGTGTAAATATGACAAGGATGACAGTGCTTCACTACTTCCACACAATATTTAAAGACTGTGGGCTACAAATAATCGGCATGTAATATCTTCTAGGTCGTTGCTAACCTAGATAAATGACCCACACATGCTCCACTATGGGCATCATTTAGGGCAATCTCCTCTTACTCGTGGGTAAGACATCGACGCAAAACAGAATCTACCCCCCTATGGTATAAAGTATCTCCTATGATGACGTAGTTCTTGGCATGTAGGTGTAGTTTACGTCGTTCTTCCCATGAGAAAGCTGTAGGATAATTCAAAGTCTGGAGATAGATAAGTATATCTCTGTACCAGGGATCAAAGGTGGAAATCAAAAAGATGTGCTCATCTGGGAATGAGTCTTCTTCAATAGCTACATCTTCCTCTACTAGAAATTCTGTAATGAGCTCAACAAAAACTAAGGATTTTAAGGATTTGGGAGACTGAAAATCCAAGTCAAACTCTTGGAGAATGACTATACATTTGTTGAATTTTCCTCCAACTATCCATTGAGACAAAACATATTGAAAAGGATTAACATCTACCACTACCGTCGTATTCCTCAGTAGGATGTAGTGACGTAACCTCTAAACAGCATAAACAGTTGCTAAGGCCAACTTCTCGACGTGGGAGTACCTAAGTTCAGGTCCGGCTAAAGCACGGCTGAGATAATAAATGACATGCTCTTGGAGCTTATCATCCTGTTAGACTAGGACTACCCTTATGGTCAACTCAGATGCGGCTAGATACAATATAAAATCCATAGAGTAATCTGGCGGACGCAATAATGGTGCCGACAACAAAGCTTTTTTCAATGCCTCGAAAGCGAGTTGTGGAATTTCATCCCATACAAATGGGGTTTTCTATTTTAACAGGTGCATGAAACCCTTAGTAATCTTAGCATAATTTACAATGAAACGTCGAAGAAAATTGGACTTCCCCTGGAGGCTCTGAAGCTGCCTCATAGAACGAGGAGGAGGTAGATTTACAATGGCCTCAACTTTCAACGGATCCACTTGAATGCCTCTATTAGAAACAATGAATCTGAGCAGTCTCCCTGACTCAACATAGAAAATGCACTTCTGGTGATTCAAGCGAATCTTATAGTATCATCATCATTCAAAAATTAAACTCAAGTGATCTGGATGATGGATCCTCTTACGAGAATGTGCAGGCAGATTGTCGAGGTAAGGTTCAACAATGGATTTAATATCATGAAAGGAAAAATTCATTGCCCGCTGAAAGGTAGCCCCAACATTTTTCAATACAAAGGTATTTTTCTTGTATGCGATGGTACCCCAAGGACAAATGAAAGCTGTTTTATGTTGGTCTTCTGGTTTAATTTGAATTTGATTATATCTGGAGAAACCATCCATAAACGAAAAGACTTCACTTCCCACGCAAGCATCAATAATTTGATCTATAAATGGCATGGGATAGTTGTCCTTAAGATAGGGTTTGTTTAAATCTCTAAAGTCAGTACAGACGTGTATGGTCCCTTGATTTTTATCAACAGGAATAAGTTGGATACCCATTCCTTCAAAGCTATGCGGTAAATAAAACTAGCTTTCAGTAGTTTCTCCACTTCAGCCTTCACTACCGCTACTTTACGTGGGTTAACAGGTCTTAACTTTTGTCGAACATGTTTAGCATCAGGGTATGTTTAGATCTCATGCTTGACTATAGATGGATCAATGCTTTGCATCTCCTCATATGAATAGGAAAAAATTTCACGGAATTCCTTAAACAAGGATGTATAGATCGCAATCTACTCAGGAGAGCAGTTTGCGCCGATATGTATATTTTCCACAACATCTGGATTTATAGAGATGTTGATAGGGATGGTAGCAGAAATATTTTCCATATTCCCCTCAGCAAACATTCCTTCCCTTGGTAAGGGATTAATGGGCATATCAACATCGTCTGCCAGTCTCATATGAAACTCTTGATTCTCTATCTTGCTTAACTATGGAAGAAAATAGGATCGATGGTGAAGATCTTCACAGATCTTATCTCGTCTGCACATGGCTTCCAGAATGGCTTCATCAGAAGGTAAAACCATATCTTAAAAATCTGTAGAATGTAAAGAGTTTTCTGCCCAAGCAGGCAGATAGGCTTCTTCCAGTTCCTCTGAAACTGTGAGGGGGACCGAAAAGGGATCAACAGTGGTTTGGGTGATAGCTTGATAAGCCACTTCCACTACCGATAAGGGCACTTCAAGTTCATGGTGGGAAGGGAGAACCCAAGGATCAATCCTATCAACAACCGTGGCTATGTACTTCCCCACACTAGTAGAACCTATATAATTAACAGGAGTTGGAAGATCAAATGTGCCCATCAATGATGCATACATTCCAACCCCTAAGCTCTCTAAAGCAGGTTTGACCTGATCAACCAATGCAATAGTCGACTCATTAGATTCCATGCGACCTTTTCGAGTATAATTGAGTTGGTCAACAGTAACCAACTTCCCTTTGTGTGGAAACACTACCACCCGAAAGACGACCGATGCAATAACAGACATGGCATAAGTCCAACTTCTTCCCAAGAGAAAAGTATAGTCCAAAGGTGCTTCAATCACCTCTACCTCAACAGACACCGCTTTCCCTACCAGCTTAATTTCAAAAGCCGGTAGGATACCATGTGGATGGAATGACCTTCCTTCGAAAGCAGTAAGTAGGGTGTTTGATGGGACTAGCTCTCGAAATCCAAGATATTTCCAACACGACAAGGACATAACACATGTAGAAGCACCCTCATCGAAAACTTCCCTTCCAATGGTATTTCCACCATGGATGACATCTATCAACAAGGCTACATGATATGGTAGGTGAATTTTGACATTAGACAAATTAAATTTCACCATGAGACTCGATGAGTCCATACTACCTAAGGCTGCTAAGAGTGCATCGCACTGGGTGGGACAACTTTGTAACACCTCTAAAGCTGACATTGTACAAGGTGTCTAGGATAAGGCTTCAACTACAGAGTATTTTGTTGCAGCCCTAGCATTAGGATTATGCAAAGTCTTTTTAAAGACACCTTTCAGTATCTTGGGCATAATTTCGGCAGGTTTCTCAATTGTGAGAGGGTTAGAAGTTTCACCTATGGACTTACCCTTCTTCGAGGTCTCTTTTTCATAGTTCTTATTCCTAGTCTATAGTAAAGTTTGAGATCAAACCATGTTGATATAATTGGTGTTAGGGGCATTTGGGGTTCCCCCTGCTGCATTTGAAGCTGAAGTAGAATTTTGTCCTTGGGGAAAAGGATCCTTTAGGATAGTCGGTTGTTGAGCTTTTAACAGCTTCTGAGCTTGTTCCAGAAGGGGACAAATATGGGTGAGGTGATATTCATGGCACAAATTACATGGGAATTTCACCTTCTTCTTTTGTTTCTTGCCCCCATCAGCATTGTTTGCGGGTTTTTGCTTGTTTTGGTTTCCCTCCCTTTTCTTTCCTCTCTTCTTTTTCCCACCGGGCTGCTGATTTCCCTTCTGAGAGGTTTGTGCAAAAACATTTGCATTTTGGGGAGAGGGGGCAGCCTTTGCTGCCTCTGCCATAGAATGTTTGACAGACAGCTGATAGAGTTCTTTGTCCAAAGATTCTACAGTGGTATAATTAACGGAACCAACCACACCATCGACATGGGGTCCAGGCTTAGGTTTCTATGCGTCGTGTGTTGGCCTCAATGCCTCAGGGATAATTTCATATAAGATCCCAAACTGAGAATATATCAAATCAAGTTGTAGGGCCCTGAGGATAGCTTCTTCCTCATTCTTCACTCCTAAGTAGATATGTCCTTAGATATATAAGGCGATAGGGATTTAAGGAACCATTCTAATAAAAACTTAGGAGAAATAGTGGCTTTAATAAGGCTCTTCTTCCTGCTCCACTCTTGGATATGATCCGAGATATGGGTGGCCTTGTTCTACCGGAAGGTAGACAACAAGTCCGTTATGAAATCATATCAGACAAGAAGCTGGAAGTGACTAAGGAAAGCATTTGCCAAGTCCCAAAAACTACTAAACGCAGTAGAAGGCAACTCAATGTACCATTTTTTTGCAGTACTCGTCAAGGTTCTTTGGAACAACCTCAACCAAACTGAATCTTCATTCAGTGAGTTGGAAGAGCACTATAAATGGAAAGTGGTGGCATGAGCTCCAGGATATTCACCAACTTTGCCTTCGAATTTTGGTATATCCAAGGGCATCTTGGTAGGGACAGGTGGCCAAGTGGGATCATGCCTCACCGGGTCATTCATCAGTTTAGACAAATCTAGCAAGTTTAACGTTGCGAGGAATGGAATCTTGGGTCTAACCAAAGCACTAAAAGTACCAGTTTGGGGATTAGAGGGACCTGCCCCCGTATTCCCATATGTGAAGTTGGGGTTGCCCCCTGCTGTCGGTTGTGAAGTGGATGGGTTTCCTTGGAACAGATTCTAGCCATAAGCCATAGGATTGTTTGTGTGAGGTGCAATATAATAGGTTCTGGCTGTCCCAATCGAAACTAGGGTTTGAAATAAAGGAGAAGGTATCCCTCCACTAAAAAGCAAAAAGGGAGAGCTTGTGAATGGAGCTGAAACTGAATTTTGAAAACCTTGACCGTAAGGGTTAGTGTTTCCAAACTACACCCCTACATATGCGAGTGTTGGGCTTACGTATGGAGTGGATAGGGGAATGAGCCCCCCATTCCAAGGAAATCCTTGGACAAAAGCCGAGGATCCTATAAGACCACTCTGGGCAGTGTGTGCGAAGGAGGTAGGAACTGTAGGTACACTAGGAATCCTAGTGACCATGCCACCAGAAGCACCTGCTAGACTTGTGGGAGCTGGTGGTTGAACCATCCAGCTCGTTGTAGTTAAGAGTGTAGTAGGTATACTGGATCTAGGTGCACCTGTCGGGGGAGGTGGTACCCCTTCAGCCGGAATGGCTGAGGTGGAAATAAAAGAACTTTCTCCTATAGTAGACATTATTCTGCAAACAGGGACACCAATCACGGGTGGATCAAAAGGACGAACCCGAATGATCACAAGATTGTTTAAGTCAGTTAGAGGTGTATTAAAATTATTTTCAAACTCGTCAGCCTGCAAGTATTCTATCTCAACTATGTTTAAATTAAGATGGTTTTCCCTAAGTTATGGTTCACCCGAAACTTCGCTAACTCCTATCGGTTCAGAAGAACCGCCAATGTCCAATCTCTGCCTTTGAGTGGGAGGTGTAGGTTCCAATGTAATAAGTAGAGGAAGGTTTTGCAACCTTCATGACCTTCTGATAGGTTGGTCCTCCATGATTGTAAATTTGACTTTTCAAACCCTAAGGTCAGCTAAACACAGACAAACCACAGATAAATCACTATAAAAATTCCTAAAGTCTCAACAATCACAAGGTGTACAAGATATGCTTTCCCGAAGAAAGTTGAGAGATAGTTTCTTGGCATCCTTGAAGAGGTTCTTAGACACAAGCGGAGGAATCACCCACCGCCCTCCTACACTTTTAACAAGGGTTACCTTCCAAGCCCATCCAAGGTGAACCAAAAATAGCCTTCTGGTTTACCTGTGTATGAACCCTAGATGTCAAGAGAATAGAGGATACCTTAACTATACCAATGGTTTGGGGGGCAAGTCACAAGCTTGATTCGTATGCATGGGCGGGGTAGCTGAGCCCAAAACTCTGTCTAGGACAGAATCCCCATATGCGTAAAAATCTTGGTTTACGTTTCGACAAGGAATCGGAGGGTTATCTCCTCATTCCAATGCCTCCACGTCACCTCATGCTTAACTCCCGTTTGAGAGGAGCTTCCCAGATACTATCAATAAAGAGAAGGATTTACCTATTGAATGGCCCACTATGTCTGAATTTAAGTACTTATGGGGAGTTTACACTTCCTATCCCACAAGTCTAGCCTAAGCTAGTAGGTGTATGACGCTACAAAACAAAAATTACTAATAAATTTTAATTATGGCGTTCATTTTAAGGGTTGTTTTTACTCAGAAGGCAAGTGGAGTGAAATACTATGATGTTATTGACTCGATAAGAAATGTAAAAAACAGGTGTATAAATCAATCCCAAAGCAAAATATCACTATTTAAAACAAGCTTCTATTTTTCTTTTTTTTTTGTAAATATAAACTAATGAAAACACAACTATGAAAGAGAAAACTAAGACTTATTTTTTGTAATTTTTGAGATTTTATTTAAAAACTAAAAGTAAAACTATCATATGCAATTCAAATGAAAAAAATTTCCAATGTTTTTCTTTTCACTTTTCAAATTCCTCAGAGATTACTAATGCACCTAAATGCAAAATTCTTTAGTATGCTTGAATAATCTAACTATATAAAGTAAGAAAAATAAAGTAAACCAGATTCATAAAAACCAAAAATCAACCTCCTAAGGAAGACTTGGAACACACCCAGCTACGAAGATACAATGAATAAAAATCACTAAAATCGATCAAAGGCAAGTGACAAACCAACACTATTCAGAAATAGAATGGTATATACGGTATCTAGAACCCTGATCACTGATTCAAACAACCAACACTTGGACCTATTACCCAACAGGAAAGTCCACTTCAAAATGCTAAAAGAAACAAAATCCAACCAATAAAAACCCAAGGGCTTAATGAAAAGCACGAAGTATGGTTAACAGGGCAATCAAACCTACAGTGCAATGCCAGTACTAAAGACCACTAAGCAAGACAAAATCCACAGAGGGACAAGGACAAGCAACCCAACCCCAAAAATTTTGTTGCTCAGACTTGTACGCGACTGTTCACAAGAGCAACCCGCGTACTGTAAGGGACTGTCTAATACAACAACCCGCATACGTAGACCTCTGTACATGACTATGTAGCACAGCAACCCATGTACATGAGTAAAAATTTTCAACAAAAAGAAAAATTATAAAGGTCTTCAAACACCACTACAATTATGAACCAAGAAAATACACCACACACTGAATCAAAGCAAAGACTGGGCAAGGATCTACAAATTTAACCCATAGCAGGCTGGGCTCCCCAGCGAAGTCACCAGTTCTGTTGTTCAGGAATAAACACCCTTGTAACCTAGGGTCTGGGGTTACCAACTTACTTCTAAAACTTGCAGACAATTAGCTTTAGCTAAGTATATAAAGGAAATAGGAAGAAATATTGGACTCACCTAATTACTGATTGTTGATCCAAGCTTGATCTTCTTTGGCTCTGCTTCTCTCCAAAGCTTTGAGGGATGCACCTCCTTCACCTGTAAAGAGCAAATCCTCCAAGTACAATCTTATACATGTATATATAACAGGTTAGATAAACAACATATATAGTTCTTAATCAAATATATTCATCAAACCTAATACATGAAAGAGACTCAACACAATGTTGGAAGAAGAATTCTCTTTATTAACAATTAGTGAATGAGATAAGTGTACAACCCCACACCTGAGACAAGGACTCCTCTGCAACCAAAGGATTATGAGTTTTACTGCTCCAAGACTTCTGAAGATATACCACCATCATAACTTTGCTCTCCAAAATTGATTCATTAATGCCCTCCCCAAGGACTCTATTTATACTTTAGGAAATAGAGTGGTTTCAAAGGTTGAGGAGGTTGAGATAGTTGGGGTAGTTAATGATTAGGGCCCAACTAATCTCCATTAATCATGATTTATATTTTTAAATGTCGAATGGAGATGTACACGACTATTAATATAGGAAACCCGCGTATGACACATGAGTTGCTTAAACGAAACCCACATATGGATCTGTATGCAGGTTGTAATGAATATAGTTGCATATAGTACGTGAGTTGTCAATGGGAATAGTCACATACGTACGCAAGTTTCAATGAAGATAGTCGCATACGACATTCAACACTTAGAAAAATATTATAGCAAGCTAGTTGAAGGATAAATGCATCTCATGGCATGCCCTTCTATAGTGTTTAGGCAAACTTCAATCCTACAGTGTCCTTTTGTGTACCAACATATGTAATGTCGGCACTTGGATGGAGAAGTGCCATTTGGTTTGATAACAGATATGGAAGATGATCAGCAGGAAATTCTAGGTACTAAAAGGTTGAGGATTGAACCTCAAACAACCATAGAGGGTTTTCAACCACAGGGTGGAAAATCATCATCTCCATATTAGCCACCTATCCTTATTGAAAATTTTCCAAAAACCAAGTGGCCACAACCAACAGAGGTTTCCTCTCAAGCTATCACATAGGCTTATGTATTGATATGGTTCTTAAATTCCATCAGGTCCAAGAGTACACAGCTAAAGAATGAAATATTCTCCATATATCAATTCACATAACTGAGGCAGCCTAGGTTACTATATATTGTGTATTGTAATCAAGGAACCATTAAATTAGCAATGATGGAACTAACTATTATTGGAAGAATCACACTCCTGGGCAGTATAGATCCATACAAGTGACATTCAAGATGGACATTTTAAATACACTTGACAAAGTCTAGTTGAACAAGAAAACTAGAGATATGATATCAAGAGATGTGCTCAGATCAAGTATGAGCATAAATAAGCTCTAGAACATTGTGAGGATATTGAAAAAGAAGCTCGAGGATGAAAAGGTGGAAAATAAATCCAAGTTGTTGAGAATATTTAAATTGGAAAACAAAGAGATTGATTAAATACCATATCCTCTCAACCATGCTCATGCTCAAGGTTTGTTGAAGGAAAAGGACAGAAATTCAAGGCCTAAACTATATTGAAGATGCATATAATTGAACATTTTAAGATACTAGAACTAGAGGAAGCTAAAGAGGAAACTGAGCAACTCTCCAAACTGGCTCATGAATACAAAATCAAATTTTTCAATTTGGAAAAATAAATAAGTTCACTGAAGGAGGAAAAGTACAAGCTCCTAACCTCAAAAGAAAATGCGTTATTGGAATTGAATTCGGCTAATATGGCTAATACAACTAACCAGTTGTATAATATAATGGTTGATATCTCCTTTAAATATTTTAAATTGAGTCAATTAAAATAAGATCTTAAAATGCATAAGGAGGAGGAGGAGGTGGAATCCTTACAGAAATTAGGACAAAAAATGGATTCCCTTCTCCTAGAATTATAAACCACCAGATACAAACTCTAGAATGAATTAGACCAGCTCAACAAAAAGAACTCATGGAAGTATCCCATGATAGGAACACATCACTCATCTAAGTACCAAATTGCAACATCCATGGAAAACATTGGATCCATTCATTGTATCTCAAGAAGAGTGGGAATTAGCAACGAATTAAATCAAATAAGCCAAATACACTCTATTAGTGGAGTATTATACAACTAAATATATATCCTACTCTCCTATTTCTATGGGGTGGGTGAATCCCAATCGACATAAAACAAACCAATTAGCACAATAATCCTAATATATTAAACCTTCTTCCTTGGAGTTTAAGAAGGGGAGGAAGAGAGGAGAATACCTCTTGTAGCCTTGAATTTTGATAGAGTTCCTAGATGGTTGTCCTTGCAGATCCTTGAATATCCTTCACACCTTCAAATCTCACCACAAAATCCATCCTACTATCCTACCAAACTATCTTCAAGAAATATAGGTTAGATCTAATTGCCTTCCAATTATAAATAAACACTGAGACTTGAAGGGAAAATATTGAACAAGAATTGGAAAGAAAACTAAATTGAGTCATAATAGATGAACATGGAGAAATACTTACAACCCTTGAAAGTGCATTCCTTCTCCGTAGTCTATACCTACTCCTCTACCATCTATTCCTTTGATTCCCAAAAACCTTTGTAGTAAAAAAGTCATTTCTAGCCCTCAATTCCTCTAGCATTCCTTTACTCTCCAATTTGTCTCCTCTAATTCACCTCATATTCCTTCTTTATATAGAATTGGGGTTTGTGCACCCAATAACTTAACCATGAATGTGGGATTAATATTTTAAAATATGAATATTTTTTATTGTTTTCTTCAAAAAACACACTTTACCTAGTTTCATAGGCTTCAAACTTGATTTTTAGTATTTCCAAGACAATTAATACCCATGTTAGGAATTTTTTCCACTCTATGAGTTGTAGGAACTAGATTTTGGCCCTTAAGTGGTCATGGACTTGGCCACTTTAGAGCCACCTTTATCTTCAAACATTTCTTCCTTTGGGGAAGCAGTGGTCAAATGAGAGATTCATTTTGTGAGAGAAATAGAAATATGTTTTTACACCAACACTCTCAAGGGTGTTAATTTTATTGTTAACAGATTCTCCCTAATGTGTGAGGTTCGAAGTTATGATAAGGGATGAAATACATTGATTTCACTCTCATACTCTTCATATTGATACTCTTTAGCAAACAGGGAAGGATGGTAACGAAGCAGGATCTTGAGCGCAGGAGTTGAAAAGCACCTGCAAATAAGACAAGGAAATAAAACAAATATAGAATATATTCTTGAGGCAGGTATACCCATGCTCAATAGTAAACAAACATGGCCACGAACAATACATAGTGGATCCATGTCAAAATAAAATATTATAAAAATGTATACATGCACATTGATGAGTGCAAAATATACAGGTCTTGATGGTACTTTGACATGACAGTTTAATCTTGCGCAACTTGGGAAGTGCATCGATGAGTGATACAAAGGTCATTCCCAAGGTCTTCAAACAAGACAACAATTAATTTTATATTATGTGAATAAATGAGCTGATTTTGAGCATAGTAAAACACTATCTGATTACCAATCATTGATGTATATTGTTTACAGATGCGAGGAGTCCCACCGATAATGATGATGGACTCCAAGGTACTTGAGTACAAAATGACAAGTGTGAATATATGTTCTAAGGTTGAACACTTGTAGAAACAAACAATCATGGGTCATTGATGTATACCCATTGTCATTTGTGAGGAATCCTACCACTAATGACTGCAAGATCCAAGGTACTCACTAGGGTTCCTAGATCCATTTTCTAGATGATGATTTGGCATCGATAGGAACAGATCCGTCGAAAGGAGGGAATTAATGCATCCCACATCAACTGACACAAAACTAAGATCAATAGGCCGATATAATTTGGTAGATTTGTGAGATCCAACACTGTATACAGACACAAGGAAGGCCGACACTATTGGTTTGTAATATTTGAGGAATGGTTGACACTGGTTTGACTTCCCTTGAACACATACCACAATGAATAGTGACACTTGGAAACATAAGACTTGAGTAACCACCCATTGTGAAATTTTCCAATTCCATATGAATTAATGAAAACTCCATATATGAAAGGAAGGACAGCCTATCGGTGGAGATCTGTTCAAATTACTGGTATAGTTTCTTAAGTCAAATGTAAATGGTGTACTTATAAATGATGCAAGGATATGTGTTGTGTTAAAGGGAAATAAGGACTGACTGTTGCCATTTTTTCCATGATGAATTATTTATAGATTTAGTAATATTCCTTTTTAATTTTTGCGTTTTTTGATTTTTAGTACATTTTTCATTTATTAGCTTGACAAAAGAATGCTATGGTACATGGGAGGGAACGAGTGTTGCATGGGCATACTCTATTTTTCAAGAGAATGCGTCAGGACAAGGAAAATATGAATATTGAAAAAAAGGTCTGAGGTAGTTGTGCACACTCTTACGGATGTTCTCTCCATTTGTTGGCTATATGAAGCAGGATTATGTGTCGACGGATGGTGAAATAGAACCAAGTAACTACGGTTATCCAATTTGGTACGATAAACAATCAGGAAAGGGTAAATGTGGTATACTTCATGCTAATTCTTGCAAAAACACCAAAATCATAAATCAAAATGAATCATGGTCCATCAACTACTTGAATCAAACGGTTCTCACATGTATAGGTCAACTTAAACAGAAGCAATGGTTTATAGGCATTTTGAGCAAAAGGTGTCTGCAAAGGAATATACGCAACATCAACAATAAGCATCGAAGTAGTAAGCACAAATGTTAATGTGGATATTTTAACACATGCTTATGTAAAATAACATGAAATAGGGATCCCATCATGAAATGGTCATAACTATATGGAAAACAAGTATGTGGTCTCAAACTCCATGTCATCATGGGACTAATTTGGATCCTGAGCCTATTAAAATAAATCAGCATGGACACAAAAATGACAATGTTGTGATGGATATGGTGTCCCATGTTCTATAAGCTCTTCTGTCATAATGGTGGAAAATGCAAATATGATGGGATGACCCACCAATTTCCAACATGTTCAACCATATGGTAATTTTGGGTTGCAAAAGGTTCAAATGCATCTTCACAGAGGGATAACCTAAACCTATATGCATGCTTCCAAATATACCTGATAAGATCGAGGAACATAAAAAGGATGCTTGTATACTTGGTTGGATTTAAACCTATTATTATCTCAGTGGCCCCATAGAAGATGTCCTTAGGTGGGTGCAACCAAATGTTTATGACTTCAAGGATAGTTTCGTTTGATGATAAAATTTGGTCCAAGAAATCAAGTGAGTCGGGAGATCTCAAAGACAAAATGGGCCAAGTACCTGGATCATATTCCTCCATCAAGGAAGTATTTTGATCCAAATCTTTCAAATCCATTTGAATTGCTTGGTATGAAACTTATACAACATATAAGGGGGTTGCAAGATCAGAAAGTTTTCCATGAGGGAATATTTTTTAACAATCCTACCCTAATGTCTTGAACCTCTTTTAGAGCATCCCTAATGAAAAGAACATTCAACTGGACAATAATTTCAGACATGCAGAAACCAATGACGGAACCGAATCACTCAGCACTTGGAAGACACTATAGCCATCATCGCATGTATCCAACTACGTCCTAATAAAAAATTGTAGTCTATAGTCACATATACTACCTCAACATCCACTCTAGTTGTTTTTCCACACCATTCAATAGGGGAGGATACAATCCTTTGTGAGGAGAGAACGAATATCGATCAAATTATTTTCGCATAGTATCGGATTGAACTAACGTGGGTGATCATAAATATTTCCAACATTTAAATGACATGACACAAGTTGAGACTCTTCATCGACTATGGCTTGAAAAATTTTCTTTCCATGATTTGTTACTTTAATATGAAAAGAAACTCCAGAAGGAATCCTACATGTTAATTGGTCTATGCCTAACATGATCGAAGTCATATCGGATGGAACAAAATCTCTAGTTGAAGACAATAGTTCATTTATTTGTGCAGTACAATATTGCAATACCTCCATGGAGGACATGGCACATGGTGCTTGAGCTATTTCCTCAACAATATTTTTGTTATGAGTAGCTTGTGTGTTAGGATTATGCATCATTCTACGTAGATCACCTTTTTGGGGGTGTGGTACTATGTCTATGGTTGGTTTCTCAATTGTGAGAGAACCCATTGGTTATGATTCTAATTGATCCAATGTACTATGAGGGCCATCATAAGAATGATATATCATTTGAATGTTCACCTCATGATCACACATCAATACATTGGCATTGGGATCATTTCCCCCTTGTGAGGGTTTTGACTGGTTACCCATGGAAGAGAGACCAACATTCTAGCAACCATTTGATGATGGTGTTGCAGAAAATTTTGTATCAATACAACAAATTGTTGTTTCCTACTATCTTGAGATGGATTTAGTGCATCTCCTTTCCCAAAGTTAGTACGCTGCTTAATCTTGTATTCCTTCTTATTTCCTTTGAGTTTCATGGATAGAACTATGATATTTTCAAGAGTTTGGTAAGGATTAACATTGTGCTTACCCTTATACTTTTTCTTCACCCCCCTAAGGCCCGTGGATTAAAATATGCGAATTTCAAAAGTTAGTGAAGGAATAGCATATTTGTGCATATCTTGGTCAGTTATAGGTTACGAAGTCTAATCACACATTGTTCCCATTTGCTAGGTAATTTTCTTAGAGTTGTTGACAGAACCTGTCATACCATTGGCATGAGGTCCATGTGGTGTCCTATATGGATCCAACACAGGCATTACAGGTCATTTCCAAAAATATTGGTTACTTTCTAGAACTTCACCACTCCCTTTTGGAATTGGGATCATGGGTGGATTTCCCCCTTGTGGGGTTAGACTCAAAGGAGATTGGATATTATTGGAATCTGACTACACCATTGATGAATGGGTGGATTTCCCCCTTGCAAGGTTAGACTCTAGTGAGATTGATTATTTCCTAGAATCTAACCACTTTGTTGTGGTGGTCCTTGGATTTAATTAAAATTCCAAGGTGGGTTTCCCCCTTGCGAAGTTTTCCCCAAAGAATATTGGGTACTTCTCAGGACATGATCAATGGGTGGATGGTCTCCTAATGGATTTAGGTCCCAAGAATATTGTTTACTTCCTAAAACCTGACCACTGGGTGGATTTCCTCCTGATGGAGTTGGGTACCAAGAAGATTGGTTACTTACTGTAACGAAACCATTCCATTGATTATGTCCTTGGTTTTGATTGGAATTCGAGGGTATTTTTTCTCCTTGTGGAGCTTGGATCCAAAAATATTGGTTACTTTCTGAAACCTGACCACTCCATTATGAGAAGGGGTTGATAGGCGAATTTCCCCTAGGAATTGTGCTAGGATAAATCAGAGGATAAACCTCTAGGGATTTTCCTCCCCTCTGTGAAAGATAATTCCAATTGGAATTTATGTTCTAGGATGCATTATTTCCAGCAGGAATATTAGCATTCCATGGTAAATTTCCCCCTTGCAAAGGCTTTCTCCAGAAAGATTGATTTCTTCCTAAAGCTTGAACACTCCATTGTGGAATGTGGTTGATAGGTGTACTGCCCCTAGGCATTGTGCTAGGATATTTTAGAGAATAAACCTCTGGGGATTTTCCTCCCATCGGTGAAGGATAATTCCAATTGAAATTTTTGTTCCAAGATGCATTATTTCTGCCAGGAATATTAACATTCGATAGTAAAGGTTTTACCTTAGAAGTAGAACCTAGACAACTATTGTGTGTGCCAAGAGTATTTTCATAACTTCCCACAACCATTTGAGGTTGCATTGATGTGGTCCCTTCAAATCCTGACGAAGCCAAAGGGTCAAGTGTAATGTTTTGCATAATATTCAAACTTTCAAAAAGACTAACCAGTGAGTCACTTTTCGTAAGTATGATTGAGTTTATGGGATGTGCTAAGGGTGGATTTATGTGAGAAAATGTGTGATATTCTATTTCTTCAATTTCAACTAAAGTAAGATCATCAATTCTATCTATATTTTGTCCATGATGTGGAAAATGTTTAGAATTGATTTTATGTTGTTCTTCTCTAGTAACATTTTATTGGTTTTTTAAATAGTTCATTTTCAAAGTCACAAATATGTGGTTCATGTATCTGCCTCCACAATGTAGTTGGGACCTCAAAATTTCGTAACTTGCCTCGCTGTCACCTTGACAAGTGAATCAGAAGATTAAGCATTTTGAATTTTAATAAAAATATTTGTTTATTAGAGTATATCAAAATTCAGTAAAACAATCCTAAAGGAAACTAGACTCAAAAAAAAAATTCAAAGTGTCCACACATCTAAAAGATTCCTAAGATAATCAGCAAGCAAAATTATTTCCAAATAATTGAAGTTCAGTGAAAAGTTGCATTCTGAGGGCCTTCCAAAACTAGTCACTCCTGAGGGACATCACGCCTCAAAAATTACTGAATAGTGAAGGTATGAGAAACAGATACATTGTTCTTCAATCACTAAGGGTGCAAGTGTTATCTCTTGGCTACTCACACTCCCAAGGAGCTGAAATAACCTTGTGTCACTCTCATATATTGCAAGTATCCCCCACTCACAACATCCTATGTGATTCCCTAGGAAAATAAACTATGGTTACCACTTCATAATTAGTGGTCAAGTAGGACAGTCGTCAGTCTAGGATAAATCACATATACTATATATCTCAAGAAAGTGATGTCACCCTAAAGATTTGTCACTTAACTGAAATATTTTAATGTGCTCATATCCCAACAAATAATCAAGAGAGTGGATACCACCCTTACTAATTTGGATGGACCTTGTTCTTAATGAATGTTTTAAAAGTTCTTTCTCAGCATGAACTCTTTTCTACTAATGGATTTTATTCTCTTTAATCAATACTAATTTCAAAGTTTTTTGGTCTTGGAGTGTTAACTCTCCAATCTTATTCCAAGTACCTAGCCTAATATATGTTGGTGATATCAAAAATAATCTTGATATATTTTAGATTAATCATTAATTTGAGGGTAGTTTGCTTAGTTTCAAGGAGTGATGGTGAAACTGGGGGTGTTTGTGACTCAAAATGTTCAACCAATCATATGCACAATGCTCACTACTATTTCCTTTATTTCAAAAAACTTCTATAGTATGGAAGAGTAAGAGGTTCTTTGAGATCCGTCCAACATGAAAATTGCAAAATAGAATCACTTTTACAAATTTGAAAAATAATTTTTTAAATTCTTAGCAAGGGTTCAAGAGGTTGGCATCAAACATAAGATGTGTTCAATTTGCTTCAACTTTTACTAATTGGAAATGGAAAATTTTTTAATGTTCAATGTTTTTCATGTTTCTAATAAGTCTCTCAAAATGATGTTTAAATGTAGGATTGTAATTCAATTTTGATATTTCAATTTCATTATGTTTTCGTTTTTAATGTTGAATTTAATGTTCCAAATTGATCGTTTGAAAATCAATGCAAAATTCTAAATATCTTTCGAAATTCTAAAATTGACACGCATTTACACTTGAGATCCACTGTCTCTTTCACATGACCTCCTAAAATCACAAGTGAACAGGATACTCGTGGCTTGCCAATATCCTTCAAAACCTCAAAATATTCCTATTACACTTGAGATCCTTGTTTCTCGTTCATATGACCACCCGAAGGCACAAATGAAGAAGATACGTAGGGCTCAAAATTATGCTAAAAAATAATCCTAGACTATTACACTTGAGATCCCTATTTATCTTTCACAAGATTTTCCAAAGGTGTGAGTGAATAGGATATGTAGGGCTCGAACACAACTTATATCAATAATTTTGAAAATAACGAACAAGCTCTTGTCATTGTGTTTGAACTGATCTTAAGTGATAGGTCCATATTTTTAGAATTCATGTGAATTTGATTTAAATGATGGTATTAAATGTGTCTTAGTTGTGATTCCAAGTTGTGTGGCAGGTCATAAATTTCACGTGATTTCAAAATTCATGGCCTTAAACTTCATAAATTGAAACCATGTGTCAAATTCTTCAATGTTTTTAACAATTTCCTTATGCAAATATGTGGTTAAAAGGACCAACTTAGACAAAATTTCATAGGGCCTAAATGGTAAACATGTCATAAACTTTCATATCTAAGCATTCTTTTAAATAAAACTTGAACAACGTTAAAAACACTACTACTCAAAGTGATTTTTCCTGGCTTTTTAAGGAGGTTTCCAGGCATTCCAAATTCAAGGGAAAACGTACATAAATCCTTAAAAATGATCCTAAAAGTTCGTAATAGGCCTAAAAAATTGTTTTGGCTATCAATTAAGGTTTTTCAAAGTCTAAAATGAACTCAATTAAAGGCCTAAAACCAGTGATCTCAAAAAATTTCAATCTCAAGCCAAATGCACACAAAACTTCAAAATCCTTCAAAAATATCTAAATCCTAATAAAATAGAGGTAAATACTATATAAAATCTCTGTTAAATGATTCCTAAGACATCTATAGCAGAAAAACTAAGCTAAATGGTATAAAACTGAATATTCAACCATAAAAAAAATCACGATACCGTGACTCTTCCATATTGTGGTCGGCACACTACTATATTGATGAACATAGTGTCACCAACGCACATAGGTGATTCAAACAGGGATTCATGGGAGTTTCACGCTCAGTGTAAGCTATCAAAGGGAATTAGCAAGCTCAAGAGAGGAAAAAACCAAGATCCAGGACCAAAAACCTTGAAAAATCAAAATTTAAGGATGAAATTAGGTCGGTTTTGGACTCAAGAACTGAATGAAAGCCTTATTATACCAATATAAATCATACATTAAAATAGTTAAAGGTAATAAACACCTAATCAATGGGGGAAACTCAAAAAAAAAAGAAATCGAGAGAAAATCCCCTTAGGTCCCCAGTATGGTCCCCAATCTGTTAGTGGAGTATTCTACAACTGAAGCTATATCCTATTCTCCTATTTATATGGGGTGCATGAATCCCAATCTATAGAAAACAAACCAATTAGAACAACAATCCTAATATCTTAAACCGTCTTTCATGGAGTTTGAGAAGGAGAGTAAGGGAGGAGAATACCTCTTGTAGCCTTGAAGTTTGATGGAGTTCCTTGATGGTTGTCCTTAAAGCTCCTTGACTATCCTTCACACCTGCAAATCTCACCACAAAATCCTTCCTACTATCCTACCAAATTGTTTTAATAAAAATATGTTATATCTAATTGCCTACCAATTCTACATCAACATGAGACTTGAAGGGAAAATATTGAACAAGAATTGGGAAGAAAATTAAATTGATTCATAATAGATGAACATGGACAAATACTTACAACACTTGAAAGTCCCTAGACCTACTCCTCTACCATCCATTCCTTTGACACCCAAAAACCTTTGTAGTAGAAAAGTCATTTCTATCCCTCGATTCCTCCAACATGCCTTTACTCTCCAATGTGTCTCCTCTAATTCACCTCATATACATTCTTTATATATAATTGGGGTTTGTGAACCCAATAAATTAACCATTAATGTGGGATTAATATATTTGAATCTTTTTTATTGTTTTCTTCAAAAACCCACTTTACCTAGTTTCTTAGGCATCAAACTTGATTTTCATATTTTCAGGACAACTAATACCCATGTTAGGCATTTTTTCCAATGTATGAGTTATATGAACTGGGTTTTGGCCCTTAAGTGGTCATGGACTTAGCCTCTTTAGATACACCTTTTTCTTCAAACATTTCTTACTATTTCTTACTATTTGGAAGCAGTGGTCAAATGAGAGATTAAATCTCTCAACTGTTCCGAAATTATGATATTTATGTTGTAGGAGAAATAGAAATATGTTTTTAGACCAACATCTCAAGGGTGTTAATTTTATTGTTAACACACTCTCTCTTACTTGGGGTACAGGACAAATTTAGTAATAGCATTTATTTCTATTCTATAATCAAGAATTGGGCCCAAGTTGGAAGTTTTGAATGTCTATCACAAGACTACAATCATCATGGAAGCCTCCAAGGTGATTTCAAATAAAATGTTCATGCAAATGGTCAATGGAAATAATATTCAGTTCAAAAAACATGTTAACTCTTTTAAGAAGATTTTTTTATTATAGTGTAACATAAGGCATTCCATCTCCATAGGAAAATAATGGATATTTATATACCTTACAAAAATATCAGGCGTTAATAGTTGATCATCAAAACGACAACCACTAGTTCGAAGATGTTACAGGTACCATCAAAGGAAAAACCATCTTACAAAAATTGTTTGATAAATTTGGCTTGTTATCCAAACTTCAAATTCTATTTAAAAGTATGTCCCTACCCTCTTATTCACACTTCACAAATCTGGATATGTTTTCAAGAGAGTTAAGGGCACTAGAGTATCCAATGGGCATGGACTAGAATAATATATCTAAGTACATAATTCTATCCACCCCTCAGATATATAAACATTGCTCAAAGGATCGACCGATGCATCATCATAGACTTCTCATTAAGAGATTCAACTACCTATTCAGTAGATTAACCATTTACCAGCTCAGTAGACCTTCTAGGTGTTGTGTCAGCAGTACATGTTGATTCCACCTCAGATGAAAGGTCTTCATTTAGGACAGATAAGGACCCAACACTCCAGGTCAAGGATTGGTAAACATCAAAGTCACCAACAACACATGAGAGAAGAATCAGTTGAAATATATTGTAACAGAAACAAAACTGACAGAAAAAAGAGGTGTTATATAGAAAAAATTTATTGTAACAAGATGTGAATCCAAAGAGCTATAAATAGAACAAAATACCTCTATTGTAGGGGTCCACATTTGATTTTTCTTTAGTGTAACTTCTAAAGTGTTTTTTTATCAAGCTTGCATTCCTGAGATGTTTGTTATCTCATGTAATTGAAGCATTGGGGATTCTAATATTTTCATGATTACAGTTTGTTACATCTTCTCTTATGTTTACACATCTACCATATCTATGTAATTGATATTTTGAGCATATAATACAAGCCCTGGAGGAATCATTTCATCCTACATTTGATTCAGATTTTATGATGGATTTTTATGATATTATAATATGTTGGGAAATGTTCATAATATGTTATTTGAAATAAATATGTTTTCCCGGTGTGGATCTTGTTATCTCTGCAATTACATTTCCCGTAATCTGAGGATTCTATATGATCGATATGTTTTCTATATCACAAGGATTCGAATTAATTTCTTAGTACCTTCTTCTCATTCCATCCATTCATCATTTCCATAAGCTTATGTGTTCTATATCAAAATTAATTCCCACCAATGCCCACATTGTTAAAAATTCATTTTGATTGATCTGTTGTACAAGCAAGATACCAAGATATAACTATATTATATTTCTACTTATTTAGAATACCCTTTCAAGACATCAATTCAAGTTTAGTAATTCCTTCGTATAGTTCCAAAATAGCCTTGGAACATAGCAGGGACTGACAAATACCTTTAATATTTGCAATAACAAAAACTTACAATAAAAAAGGAAACAATTAAAAAGTATTATTACTAAATATGTTTTTATAATATCTCCCAAATTTCACCAAATTTTTTTATTATTTTTGTTGCTACATTTACTTTCATATCAATTCTTTTTTTAATATTATCGTGCTTTTTGTTTTTCTTGAAGATTATGAAAATTCCAAAGGACAAATGAGGGGATCACCATAACATACTAGTAGGGACGTCCAAAAAATTGTACAAGAATATGGCAAAATAAATTAACATAATTGCATCACAAGAGGATCCAAGAAAACAACAACATGCGTCAAAGGTATGTAATCATTGATTTATTCTTTTATGTACATCAAATTTAATTATCACATGAAATACTAATTTTCAATTGTTTTGTTGCAAAAGAGAAAACAAAATGGAACCCATTCAACACATAAGACGCGAAGAAAAAGGAAGAAAAGGGTTGATCACAAATTTTGTGGATTCTTATGTTTTCAACCTCACTTAAGATTTCACATTTGTTGCAATCTATATATCTAAATAATTTATTTACACTCATGCATAGATGTCTTCTAATAGGTACTAACATACAAAGAAGAGACATATTGATTGACATTGGGTTAAGTATGGGTTGTGAGTATATGTTGAAGTATCAAGGGTTAATTGAACGATTCGTAAGTATCCATGTTGCATATTAACTTCACTTATTTTATAATTAATGGAACAACAAAAAGCCTATATATCAATTATATCTATGAGTTTTCATGGAATATTAAACATGAAAGAAATAAAGTATGGAGTGGAGGAAATGGAAGAGATTTTTAGAGATGACATGGTGCATGTCATCAAAATATTGTGTACTATTTATGAAACAATTGTTGCTATGGTATGCCTTTTGGTTTATACAAACATATATATTCTACTATATAAAAGTACATATGCTTATTATGCTTTATTTATATGTTTGTAGTCGCATCATGAAGAGGGATGCAAAAAAAAAAACCAAGTTTAAGAACAAAACATTAGGTTAAATAACCCAACTACAATATCACCTATAAATGATTAAAAGAGTGAAGCATGCACGCAGCCCAAGTGATGAATGAAAATAAACATCATTGATTGTTACTTCAAGTAGTATGTTTTGGAATATGTCTACTGTGAAATAAAATATTGTGTTTGATGACCTAGAAATATTGTCCTAATTGCATGAGAACATGTAACCAGTAAATGTAACAATTACATGTTGACATTTTGTTTAATTTATTGCATATATTGTCCTAATTGGATGCTAAAAGGTTACCAATAAGTGTAACAATTACATATTGGCTTCATTTTTATTATTATGGACCTTTATTTATTCCCCTTTTGTATGACAATGGGTCTCTTGTTCATATATAATAAAATGTGTGTATTACTTTATTGAATTGTCCAATGTTGTAAATCGCTGCATTTTTTATTAAAATCTATATAGATTATTTAAATCGCTGCAAATATCATATGTGTAATCTATTGTATAATGTATTAATGCAATCATTATATCTAAATACAATATTTCAAATTTAAAAATAAATTTGATAAGGAGATGATGAAACAAAAATTTCAAAAAAATAAATAAATAATTGAAATATATATTACATATCGGTGCATTGTATTCTTTTGAATTCACTTTATAGTGTGTTCCATAAAAATACTAGTGGTGCATTTTAAGACGTATACACACTAGTGCATCACTATGATTTATGCACAACATTGCTTATTAATTTAAAACACAATCTGATGCTAACGATTGTTAAAAAACAATGTTACTTTAGCCAACATAACGTATAATTATCTCAATTGGTCCACACTATTATGATGTGTGTCGCGTCCCCATCCATCATTACAACCATAGGAGGGGGGTATTGATCCAGTATAATCTCTTGTTTGATCTATTTTCATCCTCTTCAATTTCTTAAGAGAAGGATACATGTGCATAGTGTTTTCCAAGTTCTTTTTGGTGATACCAATTTTCTCAAATTTGGACTTCAAATGACTATGTTATAGACTTTGAACTTTTGGCATTGGAGCAGTCAAGCATCGGGATTCAGCATGGTTTGGTTATCAATTTGCTAGCAATTTTGTTTGTTGACCGCTGACATTGGAAAATCAGAAGAAGCAAGTCCATGAGGTTTGGTTTGCAATGTCGACTATAGAATCCCAACATTGGATAGTCAAGAGTAGGAATTCGATAGGGCATGTGGCACTACTGTATTTTTCAGGTCGATTGTCAACTCTTGAATCGACGAACAGTTGAAAAATCAAGAGTCAAATCTCGACAACATTTTTGGTTATGTGTTTCAGCATCATCGATTGTCGACCCTCGATGTCAGCCAGTTGGAGTCGACATCCTTGCATTTTGGCATCAAATAGTTGGCATAGGAAAATTTAGCATTGGAGAAATGGGACGTTGCAGATCAATGGTCCACTTTTATTGATGACATATTTGATCAATGGTTCTGGTTTAATTTGGATATTTTGACTGTGGATTTGGTTTTTTCTATATGCAGATATTTTTGGATGAGGATCTTCAAATTTGATCCACTACTCATGTAATTTTACTCCTGATTTGTGTATTGATTCTTATCCTTCAGTTTATCTTGGACATTGAGATTTATTTTGTTCCAAGTATAGCACTTTATCCACGCATCTCTACCAATAAATTCCTTATATTTAATAGTTGTGTACAAGTTTGGTTATAAGGGGGCAGACAAGGAGAGAGGATCAGAATGAGTAGATCATATAGAGAGATAGAGAGAAAATTGGTCAGAATTTCCTTCATACTTTGGACGGCTTGTGGTTTCCATGATTAAGGATGTTGTGTTGGACATAAATACTTGAGGTATCGTAATGTGTAAATTGTTTCTCTTAAGGACAGTCTTGTCTTTGTAAATTCTCAATTTCATTGTAACCTTTTCATTTGAAGAAATAATCGATCGGTCGTATTGAAAGTGAACCCGAATACATAGCCATTCTGTCAAACCCCATTATCAATTTCCTACCTTCAATTTTTTGGTCACAATTCTCTAATGAATAGTTCACTTTAAGCTTGTAACATCCTATTAATTCAGCATTGGGAACATTTCACATTTTTATTTTATGGCTTTGTTAACTAAAAATATCACAGTGTATCAGGATCAGGTGTTATTAGAGCTCATGTTGACCCAAGAACTATGATTCTTTGAATGCTAACTAGGGAGAAGCATCATGCTGGTAAAGGATAAACACTACCAGGCCAACAAAATGGCAAATGAAGACTGTCAAGAAAAGGATGAGAAGGATTTCTGTAAATATTTCTACCAAATGGTCGATAGGGTAGAGAAATTGTTTTTGAAATATCAAACAATATTGGAGAAGAAGATAAGGAAGCATATGAAATCAACAGGGAGTACTTCTGGAATCAAAGGTAATGGAGGTGATACTCATTATAACCCCCCTTCTCCATTGTCTTCTTATAATATTATTTCTTTTGTTTCTTCATCAGTTGCACATAACAATAAATCTAAGAACATTGATCTAAATAGCCCATTGATGAAACTTGACATCAAGTATAATTTTCCTATGCTTGATGGAGAAAATGATGCTGAGGAATTGGATGACTAGTTTAGGAAGATAGAAGTTTATTGCAAAATCCAGAAGTTGTCAAGAGATGAAGCCAATAATACATTGGTCTCATTACAACTTAGAGGAACTTCTCTTATATGGTGGGAGAGAATATATTAGGAGGAATTTCCATCCAAAGGTATGGTGATTTCCTCATGGTATGAGTTTGTTTCAGCACTAAAAAACAATTTTATCCACTTGGGTAAATGCAACATCCTATGATGAATTGGAAAAGCTTTAGAAAGGGAAAATGATAGACTATCCAAGATTACACTCAAGATTTTAGGAAAAGGTATTTTTTGTTGGTTATTCCTCTCTATACCCAGGAAAACCCTTCTTAAATATATAGGTGGTTTGCATGGCTACTTAAGTCATAATATTTTGATTTTTAAACCTAACAATCTAGGTGAAGCATGCATACATGCCACCCATATTGAATCTAAGGGAAAGAGTTATAATGATAACTTGTCTAAGAATACTTTCAATCTAGAGGAAATAAATATCAAAGACAAGGGGAAAGGTAAATGGACAACCACTATTAATAAGTAAGGAGATAATAATGATAACTTGTCTAAGAATACTTTCAATCTATAGGAAATAAATATAAAAGGCAAGGGGAAAGGTAAATGGACAACCACCATTAATAAGTAAGGAGATAATCCGACATGTTCCCCTTGAAAAAATGAACATGATGTTTCACAATATTGGAAATTACGTATGGAACTAAGACCAAAGAAGTATGGAGGATACAAGGATAAAGGAAAAGCAAAGAATGTTGTTGTAGTGTTGTAGGATGTGGGATATGAATCTAGTAATGATTCCAAATTCTCAATTGTTGGAATCCAAGGTAATGATGAAGGTGTATCTCTTTTTCATCATTAAATCACAAGTGCAAATGTACAGTCTTCTTCTAGTCAGGATGAAAAGAAAAGAGGTGAACTCTTTCATGTTAGAGTCATTACAAACCATACAAAAATTGATACATCATTTGATAGTGGGTGACAAGTAAATTTAGTTTCTAAATAAGTGGTAAATAAACTAGGTTTAGCTACTATACCTCGTGAAAAAACATATCCACTAGGATGGGTTACTAATGATGCACAATTGCAAGTAACTAAAAAGTGCATTTTAAAGTTTGTAATTTTTTATAAATTTAAGGATGAGGTAGAGCCTGATGTAGTACCATTGGATATATGTCACTTGGTATCCCTTATTTGTATGATCATATAAACCTATATTCTATAGGTAGAAGAACCAATATCATATTTTTAAGGATGGTATTGAATATGTTATACATGCACATTGTATAAAAACAAACCTATCACTAATCCTTGCGAGTCAAATGAAAAGGTTAGTGAATGCTAGCAATTATTTTGTGTTGATGATGATCAAGGTTAAACATAATGATGATGATGCATCCAAAGCCTTTGTAGGGAGTGATCCAAAGCATAAATCTGAAATGTTTAAAATAATTTCTAAATATGATGAAGTATTTCAAAAACGAGCAGGATTACCTTATGAAAGAGGGATTCAATATGAAATCCAGATGCAGCAAGATGTGCCATTTCCAAAGATTGGCATGTATCGTATGTCTATGATGCAAAGTGAGGAGATGAAGAAGTATATTCAAGACTTTATTGGAAGAGGAATTATCAGTCATGTCACTTCACCATGTGGTTCACCAATTGTGTTGGCCCCCAAAGAAGGATGGGTCTCGGATAAGGTGCATTGACTATCAGGATTTGAATAAGATCATGGTAAGGAACAGGTATCCACTTCCATGTATATATGATCTTCTTGATCAATTAAAACATGCAATTTATGTTTCTAATTTAGACTTGTGTAGCAGTTACAATCAGGTTAGAATTTATGAAGATGATATATGGAAGATTGCTTTCAATATAAAACAAGGGTTGCATGAGTGGCTAGTCATGCCTTTTTGGATATGTAATGCCCCAACTATTTTCATGAGAGTAATGAATTATGTATTCCATCCCTTCATTGATTATTTTTTCATTGTCTACTTATATGATATTCTTGTTTTTAGTCACACTTAGGAAGAGCATGTTGCTCATGTGAAACAACTGCTTGATTGTATTAAGGAGGGAAATTTTGTATGTAAAGATGAAAAAGTGTGAATTTGCTAAAACATCTTTAGTGTAACTAGGCCATGTGATTAGTGGAGGGAAACTCAGATTAGAATCTTCCAAATTTGAATTTATTGTAAACTACCTAAGGCCAACAACAATTACAGAGGTTAGGAGCTTTCTTGGTGCAGTCCAATATTGGAGAAAGTTAATAGCAGTTTTTTCCTCCATTGTCCAACCATTACATTCTTTGACAAGTGAGAAGTGATATTTAGAGTGGGAAGGAAAGTAGAAAATATCATTTGACACTTCAAAGGAAAAGATCAGCACGACACCAGTTTTGGCGTTGTCAAACTTACAACAGACATTTGAAATTGATATGAATTCTAGTGGTTTTGTCATGGGAGTCATTCTAATGCAAGGACGCGGGCTGATTTGTTACCATTCTGAGAATTTTTCACCTATGACAAGTAACTATCATACTTATGATAAATAATTGTATGTTCCGGTACAGAGTGTTAAAAAATGGAAACACTATTTGATGGGAAAAGAAACAATTATACACACTGATCATCAGCCATTACAATATTTTCACTCACAAACTAAGTTACGACAAAGAAAAAATTTTAAATGCATGGGGTTTCTTCAACAATTCCATTTAATTATAAAGTATAAAAAAGGAACTAAGGAAAAGTTGCATATCTTTTATCAAGACTATCGACAATAAATGCATCTATCGTCTTACAACAGAGTAATTTAGCTCATGACAGCTATATTGAACAATATGATAAGAATGATGATCTTAAATATGTGGACAAATATTTATTACATGGATCCCAGACTAAAGAATTGAATTATCATGTTCATGAAAAATTATTGACCTATCACCTTGGCAAAAAAATTATTCCACAATGAAAGTGCATGTAATCAGAGAAGATCATATTTATCTTATATCTTGTCACTTTGGGGTAGGAAAGACAGAAACTCGTTTTCATAGGTATTTTTATTGGCCTCAAATGAATGAGACCATTTCAAAATATGTAAAGGGGTGTATTTAGTGTGCTATAAGTAATCCCAACAATAGCAAATTGGGTTTGTACCTTCTCGTCCTTGGGAAAGAGTGTGTATGGACTTTATGGGAGGGTTCCCTATGTCTATGAAATTTCATGATTACTTCTATGTGGTTGTGTATAAATTTAGTAAGATGTGCATTTTAATGCCTTATAAGAAGCATGTCACAGCAAATATGGCTGCTCAATTATTCTTCTATTCTATATGGGTTCATTTTTGTTACCTACTTCCATTGTATCTTATCGTGATTCCCACTTTCTTGGAAAGTTTTGGTTAAATTTGTGGGAACTTATGGACATCAAGTTGAATAAGAGCACTACTTTCCATCCATAAACCGACAGTCAAATTGAAGTAACCAATCACATAGTGGTACATCTTCTATGAGGTTATTGTTCTAAACATCCTAAGCTTTGGGATGAACAATTGCACTGTATTCAGCGCTCCTACAACTGTGCCTTACACTCTTCAACACAAAGATTGTCATTTGAGACATGTTTTGGTTATTTACAAAAATATCCTTTAGACTTTGTGTTTGCTAAGTACTATTTGGAAAATGGACTGGTTGATGTAGATAAGGCCTTAAATTTCATCCAATAGATCCATTTAATTCACCAATAATTTCCATAATAGTTGGAAAAGAGCCAAGTGAAATACAATTCCAAGAATGCCTAGCATCATGTGGATCATCATTTCCAGGTTGGTGATCAAGTATGGATTCATATTAGCAAAGATCGACTTACATGTGAAGGTAAAAAACTTAAACCATTGAGGCATGGACCCTTCACAATTTTAGACAAAGTTGGTAATAGTGCTTTTTAGTTATATTTGTCTCCAATTAAATTGAGCAGATAGATCTGTGGACAAACACACAACTACAAGATAGATCGCACAATTTACTCAGCAATTGAAGAATCAAACAGCGCAAAAAAGGATTGCAACTATGAATTATTTCATTAATAAAAAAGTAATTAGATGATAAATTACAATGTAATACAATTTCTAAATAGCCACATGCAATTTGAATCCACATGAGGAAATTTGAATTGATTAGACTCTAATTGACTGTAGGTAACTAAGACCTTGTCTAAATCATTATCAGAGGACTCAATAGTTAACTGACCTTGGCTAAACCATTATAGGAGTTCATTGGAGTTCTAAAACACAACTCAAGTGTCTAATTCAGTGATAACTTAGGATAATTGACTATGGTAGGTGAGAAATGCACCTATCCTACATGCAACCATGAAAACCTAGCGCTAATTAAATGTAGAGGACTAGAACTAAATGTAACTGACTCCTAACTCAGCTTGACTAGTCACTAACTGAACTCAACTGATGAAGGTTGGTATCGGCACTCCCAGTAGCTCTAAAATTGTAGGGATTGATCTAGGAGGATCCTAAACTGAACTCAAGTGTCTAATTCATTATTAACTGAGGCTAATTGACTGTGGTAGGTGATAAATGTTCCTCTCATGCATGCAGCCATGCAAACCTAGTGCTAACTAAATGTAGAGTACTAGAACTAAATGTAACTGACCCCTAACTCAGCTTGACTAGTCACTAACTGAACTCAACTAATGAATGTTGGTATCAGCACTCCCAGTGGCTCCTAAATTGTAGGGATTGATGTAGGAGGCTCCTAAACTGATGCATACAAGTGCAATCAGTGGCAGTATGCCTCAATTAGTGTTCCCCAAACTTTAGTGACTGGAACATGTGCCCCAATTAGGCCAAGTGGACCCAATGGTGCTAGTGACTAAAAATAGATTGGATGGACTCCCGATTTAGACATGACTCCTGATTTACACATATGACCAAATTGAACAAGGGAGGATTAATAATCCTAAAAACCCCCCTGAATTATAACTTGGACAATCTGTGGGCCCTGGTAACTAAGACCATAGGTCACCCATTACATCAAGTAAATTAAAGTAACTTCTTAATACAAGGAGCTGGGGAAAAAACCACATGGGAAAAAATACCCCCCTCTATCTACGCAAATAGAATCTGGATTCAAGTTTGTAAAACTTGGAAATATGTTGCTACAACCTTCATCTCTATGATGTAGTGAAGCAGCATGAATGGTGTTCTGTGCACAGGTATTCTGGGGCTTGGCATGTAGACTTCTCCTTCTTGTCCCAAAATCTTGATGGAAGGAAGGAGGAATGTAACCTTTTCCTCTTTCTGGCTGAAGAGGTGTATGATCCACTCTATTCTCCTGAAGGCAATGTGACTGATCAAACCTTTCCATGTGACATCTTATAGGAAATTTGTTGTATCTCTCTGAAGGAGGTAAGATTGCATGGCATAGAACAAGCTTCTCTGTCTTCTGAATGTCAAATGGATTTTCAATCATCTTCCTAGATTCCTTCTTGGAAGTAGGGACTGAATCTGGATCTAAATCTGAATCTAAATGAATCTTAATCTCATGAACTGATACAACTAGTTTTGCAATACTAGTGGAAACTGCAAGATAAGGAGATGGAATATTTTTTCCTTCCCTTTGAGAGTGCACCGGTTCTTAAAAAGGAATGAAGTGTGAGAACTCATATGCCTTGGAGGAATGATTTGCAACACCCTTTTCTATGATGTTCCAAGTAGAGATATCTGTGATCTCCACTGAGTCAGGACCAAATCTCACTCACTTTGGAGAGCCAATATAAGTCATCTGGTACATAGATAACAGATTTGAAGCTAGGGAGGGGACATAGAGCACATATTTAAACCTTCCATGTTCAAGCTTGATAGAGCCCTTCCCTTTGGTTTGAACTTTACTGTTATTTCCCAACTGAATACTAGGACCATCAAAATACTGTAAAGAAGAGAATGATTCTCTCTATGCAACCATATGATTTGAAGCTCCATAATCAATGAGGAAGACATGTGTTGTTGAGCAACTGGCCTTCAGTGCATGGCCTCTTTCGAAGCAATTTTCAATGTCTTTAGTGTCTTCTATTTGGTCATCCTTCCTTGCACTAGTAGGTGTAGTAATGTTATGTTTCTTTAGAAGAATATTCATTTCATAAATTTGTCTTCTCATGCAGGAGCTATATGGATGAAAGCCCCTTCCATAGTAGGAACAAAGGGTCTTCCCTTTGCCATTATTCTTGCTTCTCTTCAAACCTGAAGGCTCATTTGACTGCTCTTTCTTCACAAAAGACTCATATCTTTTCTTCCCTTTTTCATTCACTACCTTACCTCCTCTTGCAACTAGTGCTTGATCTTTCGGAGATCGAATGATCCCCATTTGGATCAACTTGTCATTCTCATAAGTGAGAGATTGGATGAAAGCATCAAGAGTGTGCATCTTCCAATTCGGAGTGGTGAGCTTCATTGTTTGAAAGGTTGATACAAATACTGAGTAGTCTACCCTGAGTTTTGAGAGAATGGCAAGGATGAGCTGATCATCCTCCTTCTCCACCTTTCATTGTTTTAACTGGTATATCAGGTTCTTGAATTTTGTGAAAAATTCATTCATTATTTCAAATTCGGATGGATTAAGAGAGATCAGCTCATTTTCTAGCTGATGGGCCCTCATCTCATCTTTCTTATCAAATAAGGAAGCAATCTTGTCCCAAATTTACTTGGGAGTCTTCAATTATTTGATGTGGAAGCAAAGATCTTGAGAGATTGAGAAAGACAAGTATCTGAAAGCTTCATCAAGCCTGTTAAAGTAATTTTCTTTATCATTATTAAGAATTGGCTCTGCGTCTATCCCTTTTGTGAGTCTGAAGAGATTCTTGGTGCAAAGCAATCCCTCCATGTCCTCCTTCCACTGGTGGTAGTTGAAGGAAGTAAGAAGCTGTACTGGATGGGCCATTTTGAATGCGGTAAAGAGGGATGAGCTGCTGTAGCGAAAGCAATGAGGAGAAAGAGATTCTTGTAGAGAATGCAGTGAGAAGAGATGATAACCTGTAAATCACACAATAAAACATACAAAATAGGGTTGACTACCTGCACATTTCAGGTTTTCATCACACCCAGCATAATTGATCAAGCAAGCTTGATCAACAATTCCTTAACTTGGGGTATTAAGTGGTAAACCTTTTTCTTCTAGTGCAGAGTAGGAATGGAGAAAATTTCTCAAAAAAACGATCCAGCTGGAGATATGAGGAGGAGAAGTGCCTTTTCCATTGAGGCACTGATACCATATTAAATTGAGCACATAGATCTATGGACAAACACACAACTCACAAGATAGATCACACAATTTACTTAGCAATTGAAGAATGAAACAGTGCAAAAATGGCTTGGAATAGTGAATGCTTTCATTAATAAAAAAGTAATTAGATGATAAATTACAATGTAATACAATGGATAAATAGCCACATCCAATTCGAATCCACGTGAGGAAATTTGAATTGATTAGACTCTACTTGACTGTAGGTAACTAAGAACTTGTCTAAATCATTATCAGAGGACTCAATAGTTGACTGACCTTGTCTAAACCATTATCGGAGTTCATCAAAGTTATAAAACACAACTCAAGTGTCTAATTTAGTGTTAACTAAGGCTAACTAACTATGGTAGGTGAGAAATGTACCTCTCCTGCATGCATCCATGCAAACCTAGCACTAAATGAATGTAGAGGACTATAATTGAATGTAACTGACTCCTAACTCAGCTTGACTAGTCACTAACTGAACTCAACTGATGAAGGTTGGCATCTTCACTCTCAATGGCTCCTCAATTATAGGGATTGATCTAGCAGGCTCCTAAACTAATGCATGCAAGTGCAATCAATGGCAGTAGGCCTCAATTAGTGTTCCCAACACTTTAGTAACTAGAGCGTGTGCCCCAATTATGCCAAGTGGACCCAATGGTGCTAGTGACTAAAAATAGACTTAGACATGACTCCTAATTTAGACATATGACCAAATTGGACAAGGGAGGATTAATAATCCTAACACCTCATACATGAATATGTATTCTGTAGTGAATGTGGACAACTTAAAATTGTATGAGCCTCCAATGATTATGGATCAAGAGGAAAAATGTCCATGTTCCATATGGTGATTACTTTGCACATGAGTTTCTTGATGAGTTGCAGGAAGACACCATTCTTGATAGAAGAGTATGAACTTCAACAAGGGGAAATGTCAAATACATTTTTGTGGTTCTCAAATGAATACATCCAAGTAAAGCTCGATGGATTAAGATCGGAAGGGTGATGTATCTATACCCTCAGTTAATTTTTTATTGATTCCAATATTTTGGCAGTCCAAAAGTTTTTTATTGGGGAGGTTTGATCTAGGAGGATCTCCCATTTGATCCATTTTCATCTTCTTTAATTTCTTAAGGGAAGGTTATAGTTTCATAGTTTTCACCAAGATATTTCCAATGATAAAAATTTTGTCAAATGTGGACTTCAAATGACTAGGTTACAACAATATGAAATTTTGGCATTGGATTAGTCGGATGTCGGGAGTAAGTGTGGTTTGCTTAACAGTTTGTTGTAAATGTCAACCACTGACCCCCACCATTGGACAGTCGAAATCGAAAAGTTCAAGAGTTTTGGTTGGAATTTTTTTGGAAACATCGACTACCAACTCTCATTATTGTATAGTTGGGAGAGAAAATTCGATAGGGTACGAGGCACTCTTGTATTGTTCAGGCCGAATTCCGACTCCTGAATGGTGGAAAAACTAAAATTTGGGAGTCTAGGCTTAGAAACATTTGTTGTTGAGAGTTTTGGCATCATCAAATTTTGAATACCTATGTCAACTAGCTAGAGTCAACAACATATTAGTCTACAACCTTTCAATTTGGCATCGGACAGTCGGCATAGGAAAAGTCAACATCAAAGCATCAAGAAGTTGGAGATCAATGGTCCTAATTGATCGATGACATATTTGATCAATGGTTCTGGTTTAATCTGGAGATTTCGACTATGGAATTGGTTATATATATTTGTAGATATTTTTGGACAAGTATCTTTGGATTTGACCCACTATTCATGCCATTTTACTCCTAATTTGGGTATGGGTTTTTTTTCCTTCAGGTTATCTTGGACATTAATATTGGTTTTGTTCCAATTTGGAAACTTTATCCATGGATCTCTACTGATCAATTACTTCTATTAAATAATTTCATTCAAGGTTGGTTAAGAGGGGAAAGACAAGGAGAGAGGAGAAGAACAAGCATATCAGACAAAGAGAAAAAGAGAGTATTGGTCAAACTTTCATTCAGAATTTGGATGACTTGTAGTTTCCATGCTTGAGGATGTTGCATTGCACATAAATTATTGAGGTGTCACATTTGGTAAATTAGATTGTTGTTCTTAAGTACATTCTTGTCTATATAAATTCTCAATTTCATTGTAACCTTTTAATTTGAATAAATAATCGATTGGTCGCACTAAAAGTGGACCCAGAGACATAGGCATTTTTCCAAAATACGTTATCAATTTCCTGCCTTTAATTTTATGGTTGCAATTCTATGTCGACTCTTTCTCTGTTATCTTGTTACATCATGTTAATTAAACATTTGGCACAGTTCACTTTTCCATTTTATTTCTTGTTAACTAAAAATATGCTTACATTTATGGATCAGGTATATACGAATTCCATGCTAATAAATTCCATCCCATGGTACATGTTGTGAATTCATAAATAAGAAATGTATGTGGAAATGAGGAAATGCAAAATACAATGGTAATAAAACTCTATCCATGCATAAATCATTTGTAAACAAGAATATTCATAATAGGAAGTAAATAAACTTAATTCCATATCCATATACAAGAGAATGTTCGACTGAAACAGGGTCTTTCCAAAAGATAATGAGAAAATGATCACACAAACAAAACATAGATCAACCCACTAGTTTTTTATGTGGTTAAAACCCTCAAAGAGGTAACAATCCACAACCCCATCCAAATAGTTACTTTACACAATATATTATGCAAAGGAAAAAAATGTTACATATGAGTTTCTCACAATTTATCATCAAGAAAATGACCCTCCATGCTCTTTTAATACATATCATGAACCAATCGGGTCATAATACATGGATCAATATATGTTAAAATGGAGGTAAAGGTGGATCATCGCATCACTCTATGTCTAGAACATATCATGATCATCAGATTAAATAAGTACAAAGTCATAATAATGCATAATAGAAAAACACACTTTACCTAAAAACACATTAGACCAAGTTGATATTAATTAACTCCTAAGTGTATAAATATCCTAACATCCCCCCCCTTAAGAACAACTTGGGATAAGATTAAGGATTTACAAAACTGACACTATAGGATAAGGAAAGAGAAATTATAACCTATCCCACCTTAATGACAAATTATTGAACTCCTAACACATTGAAGTTTAGAAAACTTCACTTTGTAAGAGAATTTGTGAATATGTTTTCAACTTGATCATTTGCATATCAAAAGAGAACTTCAAGAACGCGATCCTAAACAACATTTTTATCAAGTGCATATGTAGCTTAATGTGTATGTTGCACTGATGTTGAATTTTATCTTTGACAATATTTATGGCACCCTTATTGTTACACCAAAGGGTATTCAAATGTTGTTGCTAGAATCCAAACTATAAAAGGATCGGTCAAAACCATGAGGATTCATGACTTGCATTAACTGTGATTCAATAGTATTATTCTTTTGAAGAAAAAGAAAGTTCTTATTGTTTCTAACAATCCCAAGTGACAAATATGGAACCAAGAGTGAAAATATAACATGTAGTACAATTTCAAACATTGGAGTCTCCGACCTAATCTAAATCAGTGAAACCAACCAACAAATGGCTCCTAAACTATAATGAATCCCAAACAAAATTGTACATCGAATATAAAAAAGTTTCATTTTTATGGTTTCCAATGGATTTCATGGGATGTTTACATATACCAATAATCAATACCAACAACAAAGGAAATATCATAATAGGTATGAGTCAAGTACAAGATACTACCAACAAGTTGACGATACAAGGTGGCATATGCTTCGAGTGAATTTCAAGTGGTAGTAAGTTTAACACTAGATCGGAAGGGAGATGGGGCTAGTTTACAATCATCCATTTGAAAGAAATGAAGAAGTTCATAGACATACTTAGATTGAGAAAGAAAAATTCCTTCTTTGGTTGGAAATACTTGGAGGATAAGAAAACAATACAAATGTCTTAAGAGTGTCATTTCAAATTTCTTATTAAGGATGGATTATACATGGGTTAAAAGGTTATGGTCACTACTATTAAGAATATGGTAATAAACATAAAGAACAAGGATGATGACATGGTTTCCTACTTTCTATGTATAGACATTTTGTTGGGATATTATAAACCCAGTCCATACTTTAATTAGGATAACAATATTTGATCATTTTTTATTAATTTCCTACCTACTAGCCTAAATAGATGCAATCCAGTTGCACCACTTGGTCAACACTTTCCATATATACCCCAGGATATCCTTGTAGCAGGGATTTATACTTGCTACAGGGGCAGTAATGGCTCCCTTCTATCTATAGGACATAAGGGTAGGTTCCTGCATGTGGAAAATGCAATAAAGAAATTGGAACTAACAGAAAGCAAAGAACAAGAAAGAATGGCGATGAGCCCCTCTGCAAACAAGGTTAGGGCTTCACCTTGGCTACCTGCAAACAACTAATGAATGGAAATAAACCTGCAAAACATGTCAATAAACAAACCTGCAAACAAACATGGCTCAGAAATCAACTAAACTACTAAAGAAAAATGCATAAACAAGACAATATTATACCTCTCCTTTGGTGAAATGGGCCACCATGCCCTGGCTGGAAGGAAGCACCTCTCTATCTCACTCAGCAATGGAGGAGGAGCTATGGCTCAATGGAGAATGTGAGTAGAAGAGAAAGGGATGTGGGTGGCTTGAGAGTCAAAGAGGTCTCAAGGCATCCACGGGCAGCATAACAATATGCAAGAGAGGAGTGTTTTGAGAGTGACCCCCACCCCTCCTTTTATAGCTTTCTTGGGGACTTCTAGGGTTTTAAGCCCTTGGTCAGTGCTTTAGCCCCTTCTTTGGGATTTTAGCCCCTTCTGCCCTAACTTTAGCTCCTTTTAGGGTTTTAGGCTCCTTTAAGGGGTTTTAGCCCCTTTTTGGAGGCTTTAGCCCCTATGAGAGTTATTTAGGCTCCTTTTTGGGGTTTTTAAGCCCTTTTCTTCATTCTTAAGCATTTTTTAGGGTGTGGGGGTCTAATGGGGTGTTACGAGGGTCGATCATGGGTGTCCTTGAGTGGTGTAGGCCATGTAGAGCTGAGTGAGGAATTTTTCGAGTGAATAATCCTTTATCCTGATTATGGTTAGATCGTTCCCACTTTATTGACTGCTAGATTTAGTAGTTGTGCCTTCCTATAGATTATCTCTTTATCATGCTTCATTCCATCTTTTCAGTGGATAAGGAAAATCTAGTCAACTAGGAAACTGCTATCTTGTGTTTCCAACCCATATTCGATGATTTTCTCTCTATATTCCAGGATTATCATATGTTTCTATCACTCATGACAACTCACTCATGCTTTATCTAATTAGTGAGGTCCTTTATAGAGTTGGAAAGTGCTTTAGCCACCTATGAGGATTTATCATAATTAGTAAGCATGATTTATGATCTAGCATGAGTTGTCTTCCACCAAATCAATTTTCTTTTATAAGGATGTATGAATATTTTAATAATCAATCAATCATCATTCATTTATGACTCCTTAATGTGTGTGCATTATTCTTCTTCCTCTCTCCTTATGCTAATTCTCTACAATTCCTTGTGAGGTTAATTGTGTGCTTGGATTCTTAGCTTGTTTCTATAATTCTTGCTACCATCAAGGATTTATAATTCTAGCATGGTATCATATCAGAGGATATCAAAGCTTTGACATGGTATTATAGCTTTGGGATCTCATCAATTAATCCTCTTTTTTATATTTGCAGGTTTGTTTTGTAGGTGCAACAATTTCTCCTTGGATTCACAACTTCCTCTACCATCTCCTTTAAACTATATAGATTGGAAGCAAAATATGAGTGCATACTTGAAGAGGCAATGTCTCTTTGATGTCTCCATTGGTGCATTTAGAGAACCAAAGTCTTATGAAGATAATATTGCTTGTCTAAATGACTATGATAGAGATTATGGAATTATGTGTCCCAGTTTCCATCCTGCAGCTATTCTTGATCTAGGTGAGAAGATTTATCTTCTTCCTAAGAAGAATATTCCCACATACATCAGCATTTATCTTAGAGAAGCATCAGTATCAGTTCAACATTTTTTGGTTTTCCTTTCATGTCCTTTCTTGAGGGAGGATTTTCCCCATGTGGTTTTTCCTCTTTCCTCAGTTTTTTGGACAAGATAAATTGTAAAGAGTGACCATATCCTTGTTGTTGGGCCCTATATGCACCTATATGCGTCTATATTTATGATTTTTTTAGATAACTCCATCATAAATTCATACTTAAAGGGGGTAGTTGGGATATTATAAACCCACTCCATACTTAATATAACAATATTTAATCATTTCCAATTAATTTCCTACCTACTAGCCTAGATAGTTGGAATCAACTTGCACCACTTGATCAAGACTTTCCATATATACCCAAGGAGTTCCTTTATCCTGATTCTAGTTAGATCCTACTCACTTTAATGACTACAATATTTAGTAATTGCGCCTTCCTGTAGATTCTGTCTTTATCCTGCTTTATTCCATCTTTTCAGTAGATAAGGTAAAGCTAGTCAACTAAGAAACTGTTGTCTTTTGTTCCCAACCCATCCTCCATAATTTTATCTCTATATTGTAGTATTATCATGTTTTTCCATCACTCATGACAACTCACTCATGCTTTATCTAATTTGTGAGGTCCTTGATAGAATTGGAAAGTACTTTAGCCTCCTGTGGGGGTTTATCATATTTACTTAGCATGATTTATGAGCTAGCATGAGTTGTATTCCACCAACTGAGTTTTCTTTTATAAGGATGTATTACTATTTTAATAATCAATCATCATTCATTGATCACTCCTTAATGTGTGTGCATTATTCTTATTCTTCTCTTCTTATTCTAATTCTTACAATTCGCTGTGAGGTTAGATTCTTAGCTTGTTTATAGAATTCTTGCTACCATCAAGATTTTAGAATTTTGACACATTTGGATCAGAATGGAATCTACAAAATCCATTGTCAAGGAGAAATATATTCAGTTTACCATACCAAGATCAAGGAGCTTTCTTAAGGCCATAGAGATATTTCTTAACATGACAAACAAGGTTGGAGTCATTCTGAGCATTACTAGGAGGTAGTTCCATGTAATTTTCTTATTGTAAATACCCATGTAAAAAGGCATACTAAACATCCATTTGATGAACCTCCCATTTATTCAAATTGGAAAGGGAAAAAATAAGATAGACGAAATTCATTTTGGCGATGGGGTAATGTTAGGATTATTAATCCTCCCTAGGTCAAATGTCTATTAGATTGATTAACCTAACTTAGAATCCTTCATTAATTATTTGGGTCCACTAGTACAATTGGGTCCACTTGTCCTAATCGGGCCACATGTACCAGTCACTAGAATGTGGGGAACACTGCTAGAGGTTAACTACCACTTACTGCATGTGCATGCATTAGTTTTGGAACCTCTTAGACCAATCCCTACATTTTAGGAGCCACTGGGAATCCTGACACCAACCTACTTCAATTAGTTGGAGTTAGTACTAATCAGTCTTAGTTAGCCCCCAGTTACTTTTAGTTAGTTCACAATCAGTTAGTTAGTGCAATCTTTGCATGGATAATGCATGGATGCATGTGGAGTAGGCGCCTTTGCCCACTTACCACACTCAGTTTCACTGAGTTAACTAGCTATCACTGATTGATTGAGTTGGTTTGACATCTGGGGGATGATGTGGGACTCCGATATTGAATGAGACACCATGAGTTAGAGATTCAGTTAGATACAGTCAAATCCACATGGTATATTTGAATTACTCCCTAATGCATTCGAATTCTTCCTATTTTTAAACTATTGTAACACCGAATTATTATTGTGAATGATACTGTAAATTCCTGAGAAATACTTGTTTGTTTTCTATGTTGTTTGTTTTCTTCAGTTTGTATCTTCATGTAATGTCCCTGGTTTTGACCCCGTTTGCATGATGTATATATTGTAATTAATCATGGTGAGGAGCTCAAGGCAAAAGCCCCACCATCGATTTGGCTGTGTATGTTTCGGCAATGGGGATAATTGCCGATGGTATGTCGTGCTATTCGACACATTTTAATGTGGAATCATGTAAACCCGCACATCAATTAAAAATAAACCACAACCAGCTATGGTAGTGCAACGTTGAATGAAAAGGGCATGATTCCAAAGGATAAGGGGTGGGGGATGTCAAACCTTGGTTATGGGGGGAAAACCCATGTTTTGTCACCTTGTTGATTTTCCATCTTCCCTTGTCAACCTCTTTAATGCTTCAGCTGGTGGTTGGGGGAGTTATTGCTGAAGTGGTGGTGGTTGTGGCAGGCTGTCAGCCTTACCCACTTGCCCACTCCACCCACGTCTGCCCATTCTTCTCCCTCACACACCCTTCCCTCGTCAGTTCACACTCACCACGATTTTGGTCTGTTGGCTCCTCACGCACAGGCCCTGGACGATTTTGGTCTCACGTAGGCATTTCTTCCTCTTCACGAGTTGCTAAACGCTCAGGCACTTGCAATTCGCGTCCTCTTGACTGCTGTGCATTCTCACGCAGAGAATTTCCCTCCCGTTTCTCATTTTCGCGCACAGGAATTTCTTGGGTTTTACCCACGTCGTTTTCCTCCACGAATTGGTGAATGGAGTGGCTGAATCCTTTCCTCACGAGTTGAAGGTGGGGTTCCGCATTATTGTTCCTCATGCACAGGTCAGGAAACTATGAATTCGTCTGCATTATGGTCCACATACATTTTCCCAGCTGCTTTGGTTGTGCAAAATGGGTTGTTGCTCCCCACGTCACTGGTAAGGTGTATGCTAATGCGTTTTTGTTGGCTGTGGTGTCCAACTACGTTTCGGGCCACTGGGTATTTGGGGTGAGCTGTTGATTATCCGTTGTGGTCTGTGATTTGTGTTATTGTTCATTGTGTGTTTGGGTGGCTGAAGTACCTTGTTTGGGTTGCAGCTGGGTTGTTTTGGCCACGTTAGGGCCAAAACCAGCTCTGAGTTGCTTAGCGGGCTGAGCTGTGCCTCATTTTGGTTTGGGGTTGCCACCCTGTTGTTTATGCCTTCATCACAGAGCATTGAATGAAGTTGTTTTGCTGCTGGTATGCAGTGGTTGAGCCTTGGACTGTGCTGGCTTGGCTTGTCTGTTGAAAGCCTGTGAAACCCAGCTATGTTGGATTGCTGTTTGTGCCCCTTGGCTATGAATAAGCCTGCAATTGACCCTTATTCCGGAGGAATCATGCCCAGCTCGGGGGTGGCAGCGTTTCTAAGAGACTGATGAGCACACTGGCCTATGGTTGGGTGGAACGTTGCAGCGACGTAGCTGGTTGCGGGTGAATTCTTCATCAAAAGATAAGTGATGCTGTTTACTCCATCTCTGTATATATATTGATGTCAATTAATGAATCATAATGAACATGTGGAATGCTGGTTATGAATATGTTTGCTTCCGCTGAATGTTGATTTATTGTGTTCCTGTGTATGCCTGTAAGTTTTAATTCCAACATTGTTTTCTTTTAAATATGTTCATGGGATGTTTGCCGGCTGTGTTGATGATCGTCGCGTCCTCTTCGCTGGATGAGAGATGGGGATGTGACACTTCATTCTCCATTATTTTTTTGCAAACATTATTAGAACTATCTTCTTGAAGATCTAAATGGAATTCAAATTCTAATATGGTATTAGAGCCTTCTCAGGAAGGTCTCATTCTTATTTCTCCCCATCAAACATTACAAGCATCTGGGTTTCCACAGAAGCCCCTATGATGATTTGCTATGGATTTATTCAAAGCAGCAGAGAGGGTGTGACGGACCCTGAAAACATGTTCATGCCAGGAGGAAAAGCATGATTCTAAGAGTTCATATGTTTTAGTGTGTTATTGTAGTGAAATTGACAAGCACAACATAGCTTGTGTGAAATATTTGTATTCTTTCAGCTAGATCAATTATGAGTTCTTAAAATCCTGAACCACGGATCGTCACAATTTCCAATTATCTTGATTGCAGAATTGATATGCAACTGGCCTTACGTAAGCATGGCTACCATAGGATCATACATGGATGGGAGCCTGAGCCTCATCAGCTAGTTGAAAGGAACAAGTTTTTGAATCGTTGTGATGAAACATTTGGGTACTTATGTACTTATATATCCAGATATCTCCTCTTCCACCTAGAAGGATTGAGGACTCCTGGAGAATCCTGGGATAAGCTTGATAGCTTGTTTAACAAACAAGATGAGATTTGGGGACACATTTTGGAGAATTAGTTGGTATATTTACATCCCAGCAATTTCGAGACTATTGAACAACTATTTACTAAAATAAAGTCTCTAGTACTTCAATGAAGATAGTGTGGAATAGAGCGGAAGGATGAGCAAAATGTCCTTTCCATACTCATCAAACTAGGCCCTGAGCATTATGTATTTGTTTCCATATTTCATTCCAAGCAAGAAAGATTTCTTGATTGGAAATTTCCTTCATTATATTCTTTTTTTGAGTCCTTAATCAAGGAGCAAGACAAGTTGATGCAAATGGCAGTCATCAAGACCTTCAAATATTAAGCTCTCCTAGTTTCTGACTCTTCCAAAGCGCAACAAAAGGGGAAATCAAAGAAGGAGTCAAAAGTAGTTGATTCAAATCCTAAACATAATCAACAAACTTCCAAAGGGGCCTTCGTCTCTAAGAAGAAGAAGTTTGAAAAGAAGTTATGTCCCTATTGTGAAAAGGGGTACCATCTTGAAGATCATTGTATGAGGAAGAAAATTGATGAAATGACAGCTCTTCTCAAGAAGAATAACATTGCTTCCCAAGAGAAAAGAATCCTGATGAAGAACCACATATAGAAGGTACTGAAAGGTCTCATGATTTGAAAGCAACTATCTCTTCATCCTCAACATACATAATATATTTTGGTGCTTCCAACCACATGGTTTCTGTTGTAGTAGGGTCCCGCAGCTACAGGAGAAGCTACCATTTTGGCGGATAGATAGTTTTGGCGAAGATATAAGAGATAAGGTAAAGCTATGATGTCGTAGCATGTTTCTAGCTGCAGATCAGAGCCAGAAACTGTGACTATCAGGACAGAGAAGTCAAAGAAGACAACAGTACCTGAGCAGCCGAGAGGAGAGAGCTCACCCACTACACTAAAGGCAGCGACCGAGAAGAGAGATTTCACCCACTGCATTCAAGGCAGCAGCGGAAGATAGGAGGGATCAGCTACCCTCATAAAGGAAAAAGGGCAATGAGGGCAATGTATTGAAGACAAAGGACAGAAAGGGAAGCGGCACCCAGTACCCATGGTCAGCGCCAGGAAGCATGGAAGACTGCAGAGAGCTGTGGTGTGACGGAAAGCGACAGTTCGAGTACAGATAGACCGACTGTCACTAGTTAGGGTTTGGGTTACTGTTGGGACAGGCCCACAATGTTGTAATGGCGAGACCTTCGGGCCGCCTATAAAGGGATGTATTTTGTATTGTAAAAGGTTAGCTAGTCGGATAACCTGTAGCTATTCAGATAGCTAGTTAGTCTGTTAGATCACAATATTTTGTATTGTAATAGAGTTGAGCTCTGGTTCTGTATTCAGTCTGTAGTATCTTACTGTAACTAGCAGCTGGCTCATAGAAGCATGTATGTAACAATCTGCAGGGATTGACAGAGAGAGAGAGAGAGAGAGAGAGAGAGAGAGAGAATATTGTAAGAAGGCAATATAGAGAAAGAGAAGAGATCTAGGAGAGAAGGGCTCCCGGCAGTGAGTGCGGAGTTACCCAGAATATCTCTAGCTGCACAACAGGTTGCAGCAGAACTGTGTACTCTCTCAAGATATAATAAACACAGTTCTATGGACGTAGCTTCTACCCTGGAAGTGAACCACGTAAAACCAGTGTGTTATGTGATTATTTCATGTGATTGTGCTTAACTTAGTTGATATTTGTTATCTCTTACATGAATGTTGCATATTAGTTAGTAAATGTCTGTATGTCTCATTCAGTTATAGCATTATTGAAGGTTAAAGGTGTATTTACATGTATCAGGCATCTGCATATGAGTTTATCTGTGCTTGTTTCACACAGTAATAAGTCATTCTATTAAAGTGTTTCCAGTATACTTATTCGAACAGTAAGTATAGTTTAGGTAGAGTGTGTTGAACTGTGGAAGTTCACGTCAGAGTGTTTAATATCTTGTTGAAAGTTAGACAAGTCATTCCACCCAGTGCGATAACCTTTGGATAGTGAGCGTCGCAGTGGGCCATACTATAGAAGATATTGTGTTGACAGTAGGCGATATCGCACCATCAGAGGAGTTGCGGTGTGAGATAGCGCAGATCACGGGTTAAGCGGAAGAGAGAGTTTCACATCGCCAGAGTTGCTGCGATCTGATAGGATTCCTTCCCCTATCAAAACCTGCGAGGAAGAGAGACTGCACGTCACGGACAGAGACCTCGCTGGATAAGAAGAGCTGCGAGACCCCAGGATGCTATAGAACCTGGTCGAAGACACTTGAGTCTTTGGCCAACCCATTAGAATTACTTCGGGTGAGACTTCAGGCCGCTCCGCGGTCTATCGCCAAAATGGCCAGTGAGCTAGGGGTGTTGTTGGTACATTACAGTAAACTCGGGTCTACCCATAGAACCAACAAATGGTTCCGTTGCCAGCTTTGAACACATTACAGAGCACTGATGTTCTATTGGCATCCTACTAAAGACGAACTCAACCAGTGGGTTGGGTCTAAGGAGAAAGAATTTGTCGAACAAGAGAACAAGAGTCCTAGACTGAGTACAAAGGACTGGTTACAAAAACATATCTTTACAGACCTACATACGATATTTTTTGCGACCTATGGAAATGAGTTGTACGACTGGTTATCAAAGTTAACTGATCAGAGCATATTCAGAAAGAAAAGAAACATTGTCTGGACACCGGAGCTGATTCAGACCGTGAAGAGTCTTGATAATCCCATTATGAGGACAGTAGACTTCTGGCTTGCGAGTGTGCTAGAAGGCTTCGTCACAGAGTTTGCAGTTGAACAGAGAAAAAGCTTCAGCGAGGCTGAGTGCTACTTCTTCAAAGGATATCGTGGTAAGTACCTAAAATCTTTAAACTTGTCCATTAAGATGTTATTACATGAAAAAGGAGTAATGGATATAGTTTCAGACCAATAAGTTAAGAAAGTGTGATGTCACAAGAGTTTGAGAGTGATTTTGATGACATTGGACGTACACGTAGTGGAAAGAAATATAAAGTAGATTTAAAATCTCCCATATTGGAAGACAGTTCAGATAATACTAGACAACAGAGTCATAGTAATACAAACAGAACAGAAGGGGGTACCCCTTACCACCCTTATACCCCACAGAAACAGACCGAGACTCAAAACAATCCCGTAGAAACTCCATCTAGTAGCTCGCAGATAGTACATACTACCGCTACATCACCTCCACCTACACCATCGAGTGGTAGTAACACAGCAAACCAACATCCACCACGCATAAATAGAATGGGGGATGATATGAAGTTACCTACCTTTAAGGGTATAGGGGCAGAAGACCCAGAGCAGCACTGATTTCTATGTGAAGCCGTGTGGACCATTAAAGGAATCTACGATGATAATATTAAACTTGTAAAGTTGGTCATCACACTTAGGGAACGAGCCTTAACATGGTATATGAAGTATACCTCAGCAATACCCAGAACACTTATACAGGTCAGGACCGCCATGATCAAAGAGTTTAAGAAACCTAAGTCTGAGTCACAGTGTATCACCGAGCTCAAAGACATTAAACAGTTACCTACAGAGTCAGTATGGGACTTCGATCAGAAATTCAAAGCCCTCATAGACCAAGTCAACTTTGAGTTTGCGCCAGAGCAGCATAAGGAATTGTTTATTGCAGCGCTGCTCCCTCACATCAGACTGCCATTAATGCAGCAAAAACTCCAGATGCAGGATGACGCGTTGGAGATGGCGATGAAACTAGAGGCTTCACCTCTAGCTGAAACCAGCATAGGTATAACAAACCTGCAAAACCAGTTAGCAAATCTCACGTTACAGATGCATGAGATTAGAAAAGGAAAAGAGATTGCACAAGACATATGGTGTATCAAGTGTAAAGCGCAAGTCCATACTAAAGATAACTGTCCAGTATTTGTTGAATACTTAGCAAGTGGGGCTCCTAACCCCTTAGCACAGACTCAAGGGCCATGGTGTGAACTATGCAGAACAAGAGGACATCTACCTCAGCAATGCCCTATACTTCAAAAGTATATACAGACACCTAAGAACTTATATTGTACCTTCTGTAAGTCAGTAGGACATGATGACCATACCTGTAGAGCCTATGATCTCATGTTAGACAGAAAACATGACTTGTACAGAGTCCAATCGAAGACACAGGGTCCAACAGCAGGACCACACCATGATCCGGCTCCTATAGGCCATGGAGGAGGATTCAGAGGATGAGGCCGTGGAGGAGGCTTCGGTCATGGTGAAGGATTTGGCCATGGTCGTGGACCAGTCACTTGTTACAACTATGGATTTGTAGGACATTATTCTAGGGACTGTCAGAGCCCCACTACGACATGTAATTATTGCAAATATTACGATCACGCTATAGAACAATGTCCTACCTTGATAGCCAAGATCAGAGAACCTAAGCCAGCAGTACATCAGAACATCCAGCTTATTGCTGCTGACCAGAAAGAGCCAGAACCAAGAGTCAACATTGTGACTCGCAGCGGTGCTTCCACTAGTGGCACACCGCAGGATAGTGAAAAGAACACAAGACCGGAGTGGGTGCGCAAAGCTACTAATAAATCAACACCACTCGACCTGCAAAAGAATAAAGAAACATTTCAAGAAGCTAGGACTTTCTTTGATGACCCTATGCAATCAGGATCGCAAGTACTGCCGTCTAGGGGCATACCGCAGCAAACACCTTGTGGCATTAGCCCTGTACAGACATCACAGGCTACCACATCATGAATATGCAATGAGGATGATTCGACAGGAAGCGTACAATGCTTCCTGTGGAGTTGTCTAAAACTCATGAGAAATGAGCAAGCTATCGGAGAAATTCAGTGCATCATAGATCAGTACCCGCCATATTCTTCTGTGAGCAGTGCACAGCGTGATGTTCATAACATTATGGGCCATACAAGAACAGGAAGAGAGATGCAACTCACACCACAAGTTGGAGAATTTGAAATGGATGAGGTGATCCTAGATCTAGGATCAGAGGTAAATGTTCTGACTAAGCAGACATGGGAACAGATGGGTA
>LPNX010977718.1:184073-206700 GCA_001517045.1 Pseudotsuga menziesii
TAGCTGCACAACAAGTTGCAGCAGAACTGTGTACTCTCTCAAGATATAATAAACACAGTTTTGTGGACGTAGCTTCTACCCTGGAAGTGAACCACGTAAAACCAGTGTGTTATGTGATTATTTCATGTGATTGTGCTTTACTTAGTTGATATCTGTTATCTGTTACATGAATGTTGCATATCAGTTAGTAAATTTATGTATGTCTCATTTAGTTACAACATTATTGAAGGTTAAAGGTGGATTTACATGTATCGGGCGTCTGCATATGAGTTTATCTGTGCTTGTTTCACACAGTAATAAGTCATTCTGTTAAAGTGTTTCCAGTATACTTATTCGAACAGTAAGTATAGTTGAGGTAGAGTGTGTTGAACTATGGAAGTTCATGTCAGAGTGTTTAATATCTTGCTGAAAGTTAGCCAAGTCATTCCACCCAGTGCAATAACCTTTAGACAGTGAGGGTCACAGTGGGTTGTACTATAGAAGATATCACGTTGACAGTAGGCGATATCACATCGTCAGAGGAGCTGCGGTGTGAGATAGCGTAGATCACGGGTTAAGCGGAAGAGAGAGTTGCACATCGCCAGAGTCGTTGTGATGCGATAGGAGTCCTTCCCCTGTCAGAACCTGTGAGGAAGAGAGACTGTGCGTCGCGGAGAGAGACCTCACTGGCTAAGAAGAGCTGTGAGACCCTAGGATGATACAGAACCTAGTCGAAGACACTTGAGTCTTTGGCCAACCCATTAGAATCACTTCGGGTGAGACTTCAGGACGCTCCGTGGTCTATCACCGAAAGGGCCAGTGAGCTAGGGGTGTTGTTGGTACATTACAGTAAACTTGGGTCTACCGAAAGAACCAACAGTTTCTTCTAAAGAATCCTTCTCTACCTTCTCACTATCAAATGGGCTAACATTCACATGGGAGATGAGTCCCAGATTCTAGCAGAAGGAAGCGGCTTAGTCAAAGCGAAGCATGGTGAGTTCAAGAATTCTTATATGTGCCCTCCCTTGCTTATAACCTATTGTTTGTTTATAATATGACTCATTCAAGCTCTCCCAGGAAAGTTACATTCGATTTAGAATCAATTGAGATTACAGAAAAAGCCATTGGACTACTTGTAGCGAAAGGTATTGCAAATCACTCTACCAAAGCTTATGAGTTCTCACATTTCTTACCTGTTTCTCCTCCTACAAATTTATTGTCTCATGCTAACAACACCAGCAATATTTGGCATGAGAGATTTGGCCATCTCAATTTCAAATATCTGAAGCTACTCCACAATGATAAAATGGTTGAAGTTTTTCCCTCCATCCAAACTTCAGATGGAGTATATGTTGGTTGCTTGGTAGGTAAGAATCCGGAAAAGAAGTATGATGTTGGGAAGGCACATAGAGTTTCCTCTACACTTGATTTGATACATAGTGATGTAGCGGTACCTATGCCCACAAACTCCAATAATGGTTGCAGGTACTTCCTCACCTTTATTGATGATTGTTCTAGGTACTGTTGGATCTACTTCATGAAACAAAAATCAGAAGTTTTTGAGAATTTTAAAGTTTTTAAGGCTGAGAATAGTTTCAATAAGAATATCAAGTCAATAAGATCTGATAAAGGAGGAGATTACATCAAAGGATATTTCTAAATTTTCTATGAATCGGAGGGGATTTGAATGGAACACTCAATTCCATACACACCACAGTAGAATGGTGTGGATGAGAGGAAGAATAGATCATTGAAAGAGATGGCAACATGTCATCTCCATGCCAAACATCTACCTCCTTCTCTTTGGTCTCAAGCAGTAAAATTTGCTTTGTATTTGCAGAATAGGGTGCCCCATAAGTCAGTGGTTGGGGTCACTCCATTCGAAGCACTACATGGGTATAAGCCCAATGTCTCTCATCTAAGAGTTTTTGGTTCCAAAGCTTGGACCAAAATACCACTTGACAAGAGGAAGGCCTTCCAAGCCCAAAGTAGCGAATTCATTCTGCTAGGATATGTAGAAGATGCAAAATATTACAAATTGATTAGAGGTTGCAACCAGAAGACGCTTCATTGAAATAAGTGTCCATTTCGGAGAATATCAGTTGCATGATACTCCTCTAGTGGCATAGGAAGATATAACTATTTATCCACCTATTTTTTATGATGATGATGTGCTACAGGTTTCAGATTTAGATGAAGAAGATCACATTCAGCATGATCTTATTATTGAGAATGAATATCAAGAGATTCTAGATCCAGATCCAGTACCTATTCCTAATTAGAAGCCTAATCCTAGATGGGCTCAAAAGTTTCTTGATGCAGCTGGAAGTGGTGCCGGAGATCCAGAAAACATAAGAATAACAAGGTCCCGGTATCAGAATCAGCATGCTACACTATATCTCACAAATTCACTCTCTACAGTATGGTGCAGCAAATTTCCAAGTCAGTGCTACTTGATGATTGAGAATGATCAAGTACATGGCCCACAGTGTAACACCCTAGTTTTGACCCCGTTTGCATTAAAAATGTATATGATGTATATATTGTAATTAATCATGGTGTGGATCTAAAGGAAAAAGCCCCACCATCGATTTAACTTTTTATGTTTCAGTGATTAAAATCATTGCCGATGGTGTTTCATGCTAGTCAGCACATTATAATTTTTGGACATCATGTAAATATGCAATTTAACTAAAAACCCACAACCATCTATGTTAATGCAACAAATAATGAGATGGTGGCATGATTTCCTAAGGATAAGGGGGGGGAACATTTAACCTTTGGGGCCAATGGGAAAAATCCAAATTTCAAAGGGAGAACCCATCAAACTGTCAACTACCTTTCTTTTCTCATTCACCCAAACATTTATTACTACCAGAAATTGGTTGAAGTAGTTATTGCATGGGAATGGGAAGAGTATGGGAAAAAAAATTGAATTTGGGGAAAACCCATTTTTAGGGAAAAACATTTTTGACTTTTGGGGAAATTTAACACCCAAAATGCATGCCCATTTGGTCATACACCCACGTTCTTCATCTCCTCATGCAGTAGAATATTGGGAGTTATTTTACCTTGATTTTTTTCCTGTTGTGTGCTCTCCTTCACATTGGGGGATTTTCGACATTTTTCTCACCATCATTCATCCACGTTCGGGCTCTCTCAAGCAGCTAGGAGTTTTTTGTGTGTGAAATTCATTTTTGGATTTGTTCTGTGTGTTTTCCCTCATGTGGGAAATCATTTATTCATTTTCCTCGGGATGGGAATTCATTTTTTGTAATGATCTATCATTGGGTTTCTTCTACAACGATTCTTGTTGCATTTCCCCACTATTTTCCAAGATGAAAATTGGTTTTGTGTTTCCCAGTGATTTGGAGGAGACACCACATTCTCTTGGGTGTTGATGAGCCTGTTTTGGCCATGTTAGGGCCAAAACATCCCTGGGAATCAAATTTCTATTAGGGGGTTGTTTTCACCCATGTTGGCAATTCATTTTGTTTCCAAACTGTTTTCCTCAACCCAAAAATTGTGTATATTGTTGTGTATGCATCTGTCCTTTGGTCTGAATTGAATTGGGAGTGGAAACAGGGTTTGAACAGCTTGATAAACCTAGTGCATGAAGGAACCTCATAGACAAATCTAGGGGGTTGTTTTTCTTCTTTGCACACCCTGAATAGCACTAGAAGGGAAGGCATAGCCCGAGGGACTGTGTAGCAGAGAAGGGGATGATTCCTTCTATTGGGTGGGTAGATGTTTAGAATATAGGCTATATTTGGTGCAGGTGTCCATAGCTCTGTTGAGCGGCTCACTAGCTTAGTAGTCGGCCTTTCCATCTCTTTTGCAGCCTGATAAACCCAACTGTGTTGGCTTGGCTGAGTTTTGTTGTATCCTTACCTATGTGTGAGCCTACTAGTGTCCCTTATTCCTTGTGGGAACCATGCCCAGATTGGGGGTGGTAGTGTTGCTAAGATATTGAGGAGCACACTGGCCTATGGTTGGGTGGAACATTGCAGTGACACAATTGGTTGCGGGATGACCTTATTCATAAGATAAGTATCTCTGTGTTAATCTCTGCATTGTATTGGTTTAATGAAAATGATGAGCATGTGTATGCTTTCGTTGTATGTTAAATATTTATGCATCTATGCATGTATTAGTTCAATGCATTTCATTTTATCATGTGTATGTTCATGGGATTTAAACTTCAGGGATTAGATAGAAGCAACGCCGCATCCTCTCCATCCAGTAGTGGGGTGTGGACATGACACACAGAAGCAGAAACTTGATCATTCCCTACCTTCACCATCCAGAAGTGATAAACAGAGTCATCAGTATAGAAGTACATTGAGAGGTCCACTGATGGACCATGCTACTACATAGAGCTGCAAATTTGCAGCAATGTTTTTTGCTCAAGTTATATTTCTAAGGGGGAAGCTTCTTTCTTCTAAAAATAGCTTGTATTTTTCTAGTTCCTGCTTATTTTGAGGGGGAGGTGATTCCCATGAGGTTTTCCCCTATTTACTTGGTTGTATTAAGTAGCAATGTTTACCATCTTTTATATTGTATTTGGGTGACCTATGGTCTTGTTACCAGGGCCCACAATTGTCCAAGTTAGGATTCAGGGGGGGGTTTAGGATTATTAATCTTCCCTTGGTCAAATATCTATTAGATTAATTAGCCTAACTTAGGAACCTTAATTAATTATTTGGGTCCACTAGTACAATTGGGTCCACTTGGCCTAATGGGGCCACATGTGTGGGGAACACTACTAGAACTTTAAATCCACTTACTACATGTGCATGAATCAGTTTGGGTGCCTCCTAGACCAATCCCTATATTTTAGGAGCCACTGGGAGTCCCAACACCAACCTACTTCAGTTAGTTGGAGTTAGTACTAGTCAGTCTTAGTTAGCCGCCAGTTACTTTTAGTTAGTTCATAATCAGTTAGCTAGCGCAAGCTTTACATGGATAATGCATGGCTACATGTGGAGTAGACGCCTTCGCCCACCTACCACACATAGTTGCACTGAGTTAACTAGCTATCACTGATTGAATGAGTTGGTTGTACATCTAGGAGTTGATGTGGGACTCCAATATTGATTGAGACACCATGAATTAGAGATTCAGTTAGATATAGTCATATCCACATGGTAGATTTGAATTTCTCCCTAATGCATTTGAATTCTTATTATTTGTAAACTATTGTAACACCGAATTATTATTGTGAATGATACTATAAATTTCTGAGCAATACTTGTCTGTTTTCTATGTGGTTTGTTTTGTTCATTTTGTATCTTCATTCTCCATTCTTTTGCTACAAACATTATTAGAACTATCTGCTTGAATATCTAAATGGAATTCAAATTCTAATAGGGAAAAGGTTTCATTATAGTCAATTCCTTCAACTTGGAAAAATCCTTTGGAAACTAAAATTTCCTTGAGTATTTCAACACTTACATATAATGCACACTTAGTTCTATAGACACATTTACATCTAATAAGTTTGCTTCCTTTTGGAAGATTGAAAAAATCCAAGTATCATTTTCCATTAAGGAATGATATTCTTCATCCATAGTTGCGTCCCAATATGGATGTCCTGAAGCTTCTACAAATATATTTGGGTCATTATTCTCTAAAACTTGAGCCAAAAGAGAAGAGGATCACTAGAACTGTGAACTTGTTCAATGCTTATCTCTAGTATCACTCACAAGATCAGCAATTGCTTGCATGTTGTATGGACCCATTGAAGAAGCGGTTGTTTTGGTGAAACTCAAGGAAACTGAGGAGCTGGAGGTGGATTTTCATCATCATTATCATAATTAGAAGAATAATTTGAAGTAAGAAAATTATCAAATAAGTTGGGAGTATGAGATGGCACAAATGTAGAAGATGGCTCGTAGGCCACAAATGTCACAAACATCGAATTAGTCCCACGGGATGAGATATTTTCATCAAATTAACATCTCTTGTAATAATTATAATGTCACTGTATTTTTATTCAAAAAGTATATAACCTTTTACATCTTAATAATATCCAACAAATATGCACTTTCCACTCTTGGTATGAAATGATTTTCATTTTTTATCGGAATATGAGCTCATGCTTCACTACCAAACACTCTGGACACAATTTAACTTGAATTTCATAAGATCTCTAATACCATGCTTGACTAACACATGTTATTTCAAAAATATCAAACACCTTGAGAAACCACTCACAAAAACAGATCAAATATCAACACACAGGGATTTTACATGGTCAAAACCCTCAAATAGGGAACATTCCATGACCCCAACCAAATAAATGATTGAGAAAATATATTATGCAAATAAAAAAAGTTACATATGACATCCTCACAATTAATCATCGAGCAAATGACCCTCCATTCTCTTTAAATAAATATCATGGACCAATCGGGTGTTAAGATATGAATTAATAAACATTAATATCAAGCTGAATATGGACCATCAGATCACTCGATGTTTTGTTAGAATACTTAAAAACCCATCTCCATACTTAGGATATAATTTATTAATCTTCATGATTAATCTTCTAGGTTGTAGACTAGGTAGTTGGCCTCCACTTGCAATTATGGTCAACACTTTCCATGTTTACATAGAGGATTTCCTTACACATATTGTGGATAAGATTATTCTAACTTTACATACTTCCAAGATTAGTAACTACACATTTCCTTCCTTTCATAGTTTAGGTTTTTTTTTGTCGTTTTAATGTGGAAAGGGTAAACGTTAGTCACATGGAAATTGTCTATATTTTCCCCAACTCATCCTCTATCCTTTTCTCTCCTTTTTGGCATGTTTATTTTGATTTCCATCACTCATTATCTATCATCTCTCACCTATCTAATTCGAGCTCTGCTTGTCTGAATTGGAAAGTGCTTTATACTCCTTAGGGGTTTTTCTATTTTTAGCAAGCCTTCATTATGAGCTAGATTGAGTTGCTTCTTTGGAAATTATATTTTCCTTTATAAGGATGTATTACCTATGTAATAATATCATTCATGAATCAATCATCATTCATTGATAATTCTTTAATGTGTGTTCATTATTCTTCTTTTCTCCTTATGTTAATTCTCTGAAATTCTCTGTGAGGTTAATTGTGTGCCTAGATCCTTAACTAGTTAATGAAATTATGTATGCCACCTTGGACCTAGAATTATGACATGTTTAGAATATATAATGATCATCAAATTACGTAAGTACAAATGAATATAAATGCATACTAAATAAACACACTATATCTAAAGACACATTATACCAAGTTGGTCTTAAATAAATCCTAAGTGTCTAAATATCCTATTATATAATACTTGTCATTTAACAAAGGAGACCCAAAGAACTATATATGTAAGATCAATTTTCCACACAACTATAGGTATCAGCTGTAGATACCACCCCTAAGATGGGATATGAGGCCACTTGGGTAATGAAAACACCTACATGTTTCTCTTTCATCCTGCAACCCATTCTCTCTATTGCTTAGCCAAACTATCAACCTATGAGCATGTTTGTTAACCCAAAAAATCCCTCAATGAGCTCTACATGACCTACACCACCCAAAGACATCTATGTTGTAACACCTTGGTTTTGACCCCGTTGCATTAGATGTATATGATGTATATATTGTAAATAATCATGGTGCAGAGCTAAAGGCCAAGGCCCCATCTTCGATTGGTTATGCTATGTTTCAGATTGAAATTGTCACCGATGGTATATCGGGGCATGCGGCATACCTATTGAGTTTTGTCATCATGTAAATATGCATCTTTAATTAAATGAACCCCAACCAGCTACATTTGCGACAACTAAATTGAGAAGGGGCATGATTTTCACAAGGATAATGGGGGGGATGTCAAACCTTGAGCCATGAGAGAAAATCCATGTGTCACCACCTTGTTTTGATTTTCCCATCTTTCCTTGTTTTATTCCAACCACCACCATTAAAATCTCTGCTGTTAGTTGGGGTAGTTATGGCTGGGATTGGAGTGTGGCAGGACTGTCATTCCTTGCCCACACACACACTCCACCAGTGGATTGAACCTCACAATGGGAAGGAGAATGACTATGCCCCTCATTCCATCCTCTCGACTACGCCACTCTTTCCCTTGTCTGTACATCCTCACACAGGGGCGGTAGTCTGATTGTTCCCATGCGCAGGCTTCTTTCCTGTTTGGTCTTACGCAGCCAGGAGAGACGAGCTGACTCCACTGTCATTCACATTTTCCACACAAAGGAATCAAGTGTGTTTCAATCCATATTTGGGATTCGATGCAAATCTTCTCTCATGCACTGGGTTCTGTGTTGTTGTTACTCACGCAGCAAGTTGGGGGTCGTTCGGTCACTATCACCCATGATTGTTCCTTTGGAGAGCCATTTTTACGATCAGGTACTATGTGTAAGTTTTCCCTACCGATTTGTGGCTCGTACATATGTTTTTCCCTCTGTATTTTGGGGTCTGGTGCAAGTTTCCCTCACGCACAGCTTGGGAGACTGTATTTTCTTCCCCGGTGTGGTCTGTATAAGTTTTCCTGGTGACTCCGTGGTCTAGGACGGACTATTTTTTTACCCATGTCATGAGCTATGTTTACTGATATGTTTTGGGACTATTGTAATTTGCTTGGGAGTTGTTTTGGCCACGATAGGGCCAAGAACGACTCAAGAGTCGTTCTCCCTATTTAAGTTGTAACTGCTGATTGATTGCATGCATGCAATGGTTGGTCTTCAGACTATGTTGGGAGCAGGGATGGGGGCTTGGTTTGCTTGATAAACTTGGTGTGTTTGGAAACCACACAGACAGAGCTAGAGGGCTGGCTTTCTTCTCCTCAACCCCTGAATAGCACTAGAAGGGAAGTCAGGGCCTGAGGGACTGTGTAGCAGAGAAGGGACTGATTCCTTGTGTTGGGTGTGTGTGGGTGTCTTAGAAGTCAGGCTAGTTTGGGTGTAGGTGTTCCTAGCTCTGTAATGATCCCACCAGCTTATCATTTAGCCTTTCCCAGCTCCTTCATGGCCTGATAAACCTTACCATGTTGGCTTGGCTATCTTGTTGATGGCCTGATAAACCCAACCGTGTTGGCTTGGCTGTGTTTTATGTATCCTTGGCTATGTGTCAGCCTGCTTGTTCCTTATTCCTTGGGGAATCATGCCCAGCTCGAGGGTGGTAGCATTGCTGAGAGATTTAGGAGCATGCTAGCCTATGGTTGGGTGGAATGTTGTAGTGACGTAGCTGGTTGCAGAACAAGTTCTTCATAAGATAAGTAATCTTGTCTATTTACTCCTGAAATCATTTTACTGTTAATGAATATGGTGAACATGTTGAATGCTTGTATGAATGTATGTTGCTTCCGTTGTGTATGAAAAATAATTGTATCTGTGTATGTTCTACTTCAATGCATTTTGTTTCAACATTTTATCAATGTACATGTTCATGCGGCTGGTTTCCCATCTATTTGATGTTATGGTAGCATCCTCTGAGCCGGTCGGAGGGTCAGGGACGTGACAGTGTAGTATCAAGGCCTGCAAGTTGCAGCATGGGCCTCTATGGGCCATGAAAGACTAGTTAGCAGGGGCATGTTGCCTTCTGCCTAGGAGAAATCGGTGAATGACTGGAAAGTTCTCAAAATTGTCTTAGTGTTTGAACTGTCGGTTCATCAGAACACTTAGTGGGATGGAATTCTGATGTAGTGGAGAGCTAGGCGGAAGCACACCTGACGGAGGACAATTGGAAGGAAAATTGCGGGAAAAATTTTCTAAGATTTTGATGTCCATCGATGGAACATAGTTGATCGAGTACCCGCCATTACGGATGGCTAGACAACTACGCGTCTGACGGGTAAGGCCTCCAAACACCGACATAGTAAAGAAAGTTCAAAATTATTCTAAGTAATGAAAACATCGGCCATTGGAAGCAGAAAGTGGTTCGTGCACCCGCCGTTTCAGAATCCTAGAGCACTAGCCTTCCAACGAGAAGAGACCGCCGATACTGATCAGGTTATGCCTTAGCAGATTGGGCCGCCGATCGAAAGAAGATCAAAGATGATGGGTTGCTGTTGCGGCTGCTACTGGAACTATTTCACCGACAAAAAGAAGAGAATTCAGCCTGTTGGGCCGAATTAATGTCGTTTTAATTCCGTTGTAGTATTTTCCCAACCATTTAATTTGTCAATCTGAGGTTCGTAGGCTTACGAAGCACCTGCAAAGTATATGCAAGACTGAAGTGAAATTAAGCTAATCTAACCCCCCATGAAACTAATACTAATCTAATCTAACCCCCCTTAAATTGAAACAAGCAATTGCTAATCTAATGTTGGAAGATGAAACACACGGCTGAAAGTAAATTGCATAAAAGAAAGACAACATATGAAGAGCAACAAGAAAACACATGTGAGCTCACATTAACAATAAAGAAATCTTAAATTACATCATAAGAATCAATCATAAATCATGAAAGCATCAAACCAAGATTATGAACAAAAGCTAAGAATTCCCTTCTCCATATTACAAAGTCAAGACTAACTTCTACAATCTACTATTCTCTAAGATAATCTAGGATCTAAAATATTCTAAGATAATATCCCCTTTAATAATTATTATGAAATGAAGAGAGAGCACTCTCTTTTATACATGAAGGAAATAACCATCTCATAATGAGAGATCCACTATTCACTCAACCACTCAACTACTTTCCTATTATTACAAGATATGATCCCTTCAAATCCTCCACATATCTTTCACAAATTCTCCACATGTCTCTCAACCAAATCTCCATGATCTTCTCCTTGGAATATTCTTTGCATAACTATCTTCTTGAAATGATGGAGGAGATATACGTGAAGACTTTTCTTTGAATTAATCCTTCACATATTCCTACACATTACAAAGCTCATCCATACTTTGAGATATTAGTAAAAAACATGTTAATTTTCTAATATTTAATCATAAATTCACTTATAATACTAAAAATAAATAAAGTGGAAATAATAGGGTGAAACCCACATATATGTATGGAAATGGTATAATAAGAGGTTAATGGGATGATGAAATGTGAGGAATAGAGGAAGATAAAGTGGATGAAAAATGGACATATCTGCATCCCAACATACTCCCCAACTGAACTTGTTGCATGTCCTCATGCAACCATGTATGGCTCTTCTCAAGAACTTTTGGCATCTACACTTTGGCTTTGATTGATGATGTCTTTTTAACAATGAATATTTCTGGAGTGTGAAATACATGAGTAACAACTAGCATTTCCTTATGGTTGGTTCTTGTGTGACAACCATGAATATAAAGAATGTTGGTTCTTGTGTTAACAACATTCATTTCATGATGTGAAATGCATGAGTAATAGCTGACATTTTCCTTATGGTTTGTTCTTGTGTGAGAACCATGAATACAAAGAATTTTGGTTCTTGTGTTAACAACATTCATTTCATGATGTGAAATGCATGAGTAACAGCTGGCATTTTCCTTATGGTTGGTTCTTGTGTGACAACCATGAATGTAAAGAATGTTGGTTCTTGTGTTAACAACATTCATTTCGTCATCTGTTTTCTAGCTGCATAATAATTTAACCATACACTCACTGAAAATGATAAGCTGTTGATGTTGCTGTCGGAGAAACCATAGTATCGAAATGACCAATTCAACGTTTCGGATCCATATCAGGATCCATCTTTGTATAGAAAGCATCATTGTGCATAAGAAATCCTTTTCTTTATGAATCATGCCAATATGTATATCAATGTGTATGAAGCAAAGTGAAATAGAGGATTTGTCGGAAAAGAAATGCTCGTGAATGGTAAATGAGATGAAAAATGGGTGATGGTGATGAAAAGAATGGAATGATAGTAGTGAATATGTATTGAATATAGTTCCCCCTCCCCAACTAATGTGGTTGCATGTCCTCATGCAACCTAGCATGGATTGTGAAAGAAATGGAGCATCGTGAGGGAATTTTCCAAATTATTCATTTCTAGCATGTAAGGAATTACATGATTAAAGTTTAGAAAACAACATAAGACTAATCTAACCCCCCGTGAAACTAAGACTAATCAAATCTAACCCCCCTTAAACTGAAACAAGCAATTGCTAATCTAATGTTGGAAGATGAAACACACGGCTGAAAGTAAATTGCATAAAAGAAAGACAACATATGAAGAGCAAGAAGACAACACATGTGAGCTCACATTAACAATAAAGAAATCTTAAATTACATCACAAGAATCAATCATAAATCAAGAAAGCATCAAACCAATATTATGAACAAAAGCTAAGAATTCCCTTCTCCATATTACAAAGTCAAGACTAACTTTTACAACCTACTATTCTCTAAGATAGTCTAAGATCTAAAATATTCTAAGATAATATCCCATTTAATAATTATTATGAAATGAAGAGAGAGCACTCTCTTTTATACATGAAGGAAATAACCATCTCATAATGAGAGATCCACTATTCACTCAACCACTCAACTACTTTCCTATTATTACAAGATATGATCCCTTCAAATCCTCCACATATCTTTCACAAATTATCCACATGTCTCTCAACCAAATCTCCATGATCTTCTCCTTGCAATATTCTTTGCATAACTATCTTCTTGAAATGATGGAGGAGATATACGTGAAGTCTTTTCTTTGAATTAATCCTTCACATATTCCTACACATTACAAAGCTCATCCATACTTTGAGATATTAGTGAAAAACATGTTAATTTTCTAATATTTAATCATAAATTCACTTATAATACTAAAAATAAATAAAGTGGAAATAATAAGGTGAAACCCACATTTATGTATGGAAATGGTATGATAAAAGGTTAATGGGATGGTGAAATGTGAGGAATAGAGGAAGATAAAGTGGATGAAAAATGGACATTTCTGCATCCCAACAGAGCCGATCAAGCAGCGAAAGGGAAGACTAAAGGGAAAATTTCAAAAAATTCTCTAAGTCCTGGAATCATCAGCCATCGGCGATGGTTAGTTGAACACATTGCCGACACCTAATTAATTCAGTTGTTGATTAGCTACGTTGGATGAAGTTATTGGATTGAACGTCCATCGTTGCGGCTGTCTAATGCACTATCCTTCCGAAGGTTAGAAGATTCAACCGCCAACGCAGTAGTGCTTAGTGGATCCGGTCACTGATGAACAGCAGAGGAAGTTAGTTGTGCTGACCACCGAAACCTCAGAATGTTAGTTGGGATGAGACCTGATCCTGTACAAGGAAATTTTAAGTTTTTCAAGTAGGATTTCTCAGCAGATCTCTGTTGTTTTTTAGTAGGATTTTCAGCGGCTTTTCAGTCGATTTTCAGGGCTAAAAAGGAGAAAGTGGCAACGATCTTATGCACCAGATTGCATGAAAATCATAGATTTACAAACAAACAAACAAACAAAAATGAGGGCGAAGCCACAAGGTGTTATACACCTGAGTGGCACCTCTCCATCCGAGTGCTGATATCCCTCATGTCGGCACACAAAAGGACACTTATGGATAGAGGTTTGCCCATAACACTATAGCTTGGCTTGTCATGAAATACATTCTACCTTCATCCAGCTATTTACTTTGCCATTTTTTCCATGTTAGGATGTATTCGTGACTCTCTTTATAGACAACTCGCGCATCATTCGCGAGTCTCCCTTACAGCAAGTCGTGAATCCATGTATTCGCGGGTTGCGCTTATACATAGTCGCAAATCATTCGCGGGTTGCTCTACTACATACCCGCGAATGTGCCTCTTAACATGAAAACATAAACACACGCGCTAATGGAAGTTTAGTTAAGTCATTTTACTTAATCTCCCTAACTGCTATAACCTCCCTAACCTTCGAGAACTGCCTTATTTCACCCATATAAATACAGGCCTTGGGGAGGGTGTTAGGGACTTACATTTGGAGAGAAAATTTATGCTGGTGGATTGTTCACAGAAGTCTTTGGAGCAGTGAAACTCAGAATCCTTTGGTGACAGAGGAGTCCTTGTCTCAAACGTTTGGTTGTACTCTAAACTTTCTCATTATTGATAATAAAGAGATTACTTCTTCCACATGTGTCTCATATATCTTGGTCTGATAATTGTTTATGTTTCTATATTTCATATCTGATTTATTTAACCTGCTTATATATATATGAATCACTCTGTATCTGGAAGATTGTCTCTGAACAGGTGAAAGAGGAGCGAGCCTTGAAGACTTTGGAAGTGGAGCAGATTGGAAGAGGACTAGCAAGGATCGAACTTCGTTTAACAAGTAAGTTCTTCTAACCCTCCTATTTCATATTCTGCACTTTAGAAGTCAATTGTCTGCAAGTGTTTGAGTATGTTGGTAACCCCTGACCTACGATTATTAGGTGCATAATCCTGTACAACAGAACTGGCGAATCCGCTGGGGAAGCCTAGACTGTTGTAGGTCATTTCTGTTATCCTGACCAGTTTTGCTTGTGAGTCTGTTTGTGTTTTTTTATCCTGGCTCTTGCTTACTTCAGCGTTTGAAAGTCTTAGGGTTTTTTCTTTGCTTTTGAGAAAAAATTTATACCCATTTGTGGGTTTTTCTACTGAAAATTCGCGAGTATAAATTTGCATTCGCGGGTTGTTATACTGCACAGTCGCGAGCATTCGTGAGTTGCACTATTAGACAATCGCGATTCCTCCTGAAAATTGGGATTTTTAAAGAAGAGTTTGCTTGTTTCTGTTCTTGCTATAGTCTGTGTTTTCTAAGAAGACTTTCTTTAAGAATGTTGTAGAGTTTGTTTGATTGCCTCAGGTGATCACATCTTAGTGCTTTTTGAAAGCCATTGAGTCTTTTTTACTTGGTTTATTTACTGTTTGTATCCTGAAGCATTTGGCATGTTTGGGTTCTTGGTTAAAGTGTCTTAGTCCAGATCAGTGATCAGGGTCTTGGGCTCTGTTTTTCCAGTCTGCTTTCTGACAGTTGCTAGTTTGCACTTGCCTTTTTAAGTCTACAGTGGTTTTGTGTCATTGTTTGCACCCAATCTAGGGATCCTAGCCTGCTTCTCTTACTAGTCTGTTGGTTCTGTCAGCCTGTTCGCTTCAGTTTGTAGTTTGTATATAGTTCATAAGTTCAAGTTTACTCAAGCATAGTGCATTGTAGATGCATAGTATTTTTTTGAGCAATTTTTAAATTGAAAAGAAAACATAGTTAGTCTTTTGCATTGTGATTTTTGCATAAGTAGTGTTTGCTTCATTTTAAAATATATAATCTCGGAAAATTACAAAAATATAGGCTTAGTTTCTCTTATCAGTGTTTTAGTTCATCAATACATATTTGAAAAAATGAAAAGAAGTTTATTTTATAGTAGTAGTTTGCTTTGAATGCACTTTACTTTCATTTCTTTCTTGCTGAGTCAAAATACCATACAGTGCATCACTTCCATTTCCTCTTGAGTAAGAAACAGCCCTTAAAATAAATGCATAAATTAAAATTTACTAGTAAGTTTTTATTTTTAGGGACCTTTCACCTACTAGCTTAGGCTAGACTTGTGGGCTAGGGAGTGTAAACTTCCCACAAGTTATAAACTCAGACGTAGTGTACCTTTCTTCATGTAAATCTTTGATTCTATCACTGTATCTGGGAAGCTCCTCTCAAACGGGAGTTAAGCACTAGGCCGCGTGGAGGCTTGGACAGAGGAGATAACCCTCTGAATCCTTGTCAAAGTGTAACCCAGGACTTTTGCGCATCTGGGGACTCTGTCCTAGACAGAGTTTTAGACTCAGCTACCCTTCCCATGCATATGAGTTCGGCTGACGACTGTCCCCCCAGACAGCTGGTATTGTCAAGGTAGCCTTTAGTCTCTTGTCTTTTAGGGTTCATACCTAGGTAAACCAGAAGGTTATTTCTAGTTCACCTTGAATGGGCTTGGAAGGTAACCCTTGTGGAAAGTGCAGGAGGGTGGTGGGTGATTCCTCCACTTGTGCCTGAGAACCCCTCAAGGACGCCAAGTAATCGTTCATCAGCTTTCTTCCGGAAAGCATATCTTTATACCCTGGTTTGATTGCTTGAGACTCTAGGATCTTTTTAGTGTATGCTCTGTGGATTTGCTTGTTTTTAGTTGACCTTAGGGTGTGATTAGTCAAATTTTTAATTCTGGAGGACCAACTTGTTAGAAGGTCAAGAAGGTTGAGAAACCTTCCCCCTCTCACTGCATTGGAGCCTCCACCTTTACCCCAAAGGCAGAGATTAGACACAGACGCGTCTTTTGAACCAGTAGGAATAAGTGAGGTTCTTGGTGAACCAGAATTGATGGCTAACCATTTTGATTTTGACACAGTTGAGATAGAAGAATTGCAGACTGACGAGTTCGCAAGAAATTTTAACACCCCCTTGACTGATCTTAACGATCCTGTGATCGTCCAAGTTAGACCTTTTAGTTCACCAGTGGTAGGTGTCCCTTTGAGTAGAGTCATGTCTTCTATGGAAGAAAGTTCTTTTGTGTTTACCTCAACCCTTCCGGCTGAATGGGTACTACCTCCCCCAGTTAGTGCCCCTAGATCTAGTTTTCCTTCTACACCTTTGACTCCAGGGAGCCGGGTGGTTCAACCACCAGTTCACTCCAACATAGGAGGTACTTCTGGTAACACGGTTGCTGGGATCCCCAGTATACCTACCATTCCTTCTTCCTTACCTTACACTACTCAGAGTGGCCCGGTAGGATCCTCAGCTTATTTCCAAGGATTTCCTTGGAATGGGGGGCACATTCCCCCATCCAGTCCGTACGTAGGTCCATCTCCTTCATATGTAGGAGTGCAGTTTGGGGGCAACACCTCTTATGGGCAGAGCTTCCAAACCCCTATTTTGGTCCCATACACGAGCTCTCCCTTTTATTTGTTTAGCGGAGGGATACCTGCTCCAGTCTTTCAGACCCCAGCTTCTATGGGGATGGCCCGAACCATTTACACTGCACCTTTGACCCAAAATCCTATGGCCTATGGATGGAATCTGTTTCAAGGCAACCTTCCCACTTCACAATCGATGTCAGGGGGCAACCCCACCTTTACCTATGGGCATTCGGGGGTTGGACCCTCTAATCCCCAAGCTGGCACATCTAGTGCACCGGTTAGGCCCAAACTTCCTTTTCTAGCAACTTTGAACTTGCCAGACTTATCAAAATTGATGAATGATCCGGTGAGGCATGACCCCTTGTCGCCACCTGTTCCCACCAAAATTCCCTCGAATATCCCTAAGTTCGAAGGTAAGGCTGGTGAAGATCCTGGGGCTCATGCCACCACCTTCCATTTATGGTGTTCTTCCAACTCATTGAATGAAGATTCAGTGAGATTGAGGTTGTTCCAGAGGACCTTGACTGGTACTGTGGAAAAATGGTACATTGAGCTGCCTTCTGCTACTTTTAGTAGTTTCTGGGACCTAGCTAGTGCTTTCCTGAGTCACTTTCAGCTTCCGTTCCGTTACGATTTCGGAACGAACTTGTTGTCTACTTTCAGACAAAACAAGGCAACCCATATCTCGGATCATATCCAAGAGTGGAGGAGGCGAAAGAGTCTTATCAAAGCTACCATCCCTCCTGAGTTTCTATTAGAGTGGTTCCTTAAATCATTGTTTCCATATATATCTAAGGATGTTTCCACATCAGGAGTGACTAGTGAAGAAGAAGCCATACTCAGGGCCCAGCAGTTGGACTTGATTTATTCACAGTCTGGGATTTTATATGAAATCATCCCTGCAGCACCAAGGCCTTCGCATGAGGCTGAGAAACCAAAGCCTGGACCCCATGCCGATGGTGTGGTTGGGTCCATAAAGTCTCCCACTATAAAGTATTTGACCAAACAACTTCACCAATTGTCTGTCAAAAAATCTATGGTGGAGGCAGCAAAGGCTTCCCCCTCCTCCCAAAGTGCAATTTTTTTTGCACAAACCTCTTCAAAGGGAAATCAGCAGCCCGGTGAGAAGAAGAAGAAAGGTAAAAAGGGAGAGGGAAACCAAAATCAAAACAAGCCAAAGCCCGCAAACAATGCTAACCCTCCTATTTCCTATTCTGCACTTTAGAAGTCAATTGTCTGCAAGTGTTTGAGTATGTTGGTAACCCCCGACCTATGATTATTAGGTGCATAATCCTATACAACACAAGGGGACAAGCCCCCTTGACCCCCGTCGTCCCCCTCAGACAGATGTTCTTTGATGAAGAAAATCTTGTGTTTCGGAAAATTTGTTATTTTATGATTATTCCAAGAGAAGGTAAGTGATTCTGATTTATAACAATATTATGCATCTAACAGTTGTGTTACTAACACGTTTGTAGAATCATAGTCACCTTCGAGGGCAGTATTCCAGGTAGTGCAGTTTGGTAAGTAAGCGGTGGTTCAGTTATGAGAACCCATGATGGATATGATACTCGGTATTCTTACGAGTGAGCAGAAGATGCCATGGGAGAAAATGTCCGTAATGGAAATGATGACATAGAGTCTGTTTATGCCAGAAATTGTTTCCAAGGCCAAAGAAACAAGCCAACACAATCTCAAATAAAACTCAATAAAGTAAACAAAGTTTAAGGGTTTCTGAAATGTTTTCTTGGTTGTGAACTTTGGGGAAGGACAGGGAATACACTCATGAGCAAAGTGATAACTAAATCATAAACAAAAGAAGACAAAGATGCATAATATATTTAACAAGATCCAACAGAACACAGTATTGAAGTTCATTCATAAAAGACAAGCATCACCAACATATAAACATAAACCAGTAATGAGTATATCAATTAAGCAACTAAACAAGCTGAACAATGAAGCCAACACAGAACTGAAGGGTGAAAAGTGTCATATATCTCATAATTTTATCATGAAATGCATACAAGAGTTTTGATACTTAAATCATGAACAAGTCTGAAGACCTCCTGAAGCTATCCCAAAAATCAAACCCTCTCAATGCCTTTCTAACCTCTCTAAATACTGTTCTTTACAAAATCAGTTAGGGATCGTACCCTAACTTCCTTTCATCAACTCGATGAGATAAAGAAAAATGTACAATATTACAAAACATGATATTTTCTAAAAATAGTAAAGACTAACTAATATGTTTCTCAAAAAGATAACAAATAACTGATTGAACAACTGACTTATAGGTCCTTTGTTGCCTCAGCTAGCAGAGCTATACCATCTAATGCCTGAGCTTTCTTCCTAGCTCTCCTCTGTTCATCTTCCATGCTTGCTAGTCTTCTGGTGAGCTCCTCATTTTCCTGCTGCAAGTCCCTGACTGTCTTTTTCAACTCTGTGCATTGCAAGTCAGTAGTTCTTTTTCTCTTTAAAGCCTCTTTAGATACTGCTGTCAGTCTGAACTTCAAAGTATAAAACACCACCATGTCATCTTTGTAACATTGTGCAAACCTACAGGAAACTTCAGCATTGTAACCATCTATTCTCTTGAAGAAGTCCATCCAGCCAGCCTGTTGAAAAAGTTCAACACACCGTGGGAGCTTCTCAATCCAAGTTATATCAGTAGGTTCAGCTCTATTCACCTTGCCACTCTTACCCATTTGTCTTCAGTAGCTGGAAATTGTGTGAGTTTAGGGTTCAATTGATGCCTTGACAGATGTTGTTTCTTCTCCAAACCTCTCAAGTTTCAATAACTCGCCTTCCTCAATCTTCACTGAATGATTCTTTTAGTTTACTAATACAGGTTAGGCTTTATCACAAGTATAAGTGGTCTAGGTCATTCAGAGTACTCCAGCCTCTTCACTGAAACTGATTATGAAACCTAGTTACCAATCAATTTGTTTGTTCAAATAGATGACCATCTCCAGCATGCATAATAAACCTGTGTATTAGTACCCATAACCTGCCAGAATCATTTATAAACAATCTCTGCATAAAAAGAGTTTTACATGAAGGATCTCAGCTGCCAACCTTTTAGACTTAAGGAAGACTGTTTATATGTTGGATGAGAAGATATATAAAGCAGAGACAATCTTAAACTTAGTCACTTTCAGATCTCAGTAATTTTAGTATCAAAATGATAGTAGGTCTTCATCTACTCTCAAGCCTTTAGCTCCTCGCTGCTTCTATTTGCTTCCAAAAACAGTAACCTTCAACACCTAACAAAATTAGGTCTCCCTGCAACTTCAGATATTTGGTTCCTTTTTTGTATTGCTTACAAACAGAAAATCAATTTAAGACATTGAAAACACTGTCGAATGTATAGTTCATCACATCACTACACTTTGAGCTTTGACAAGGTCATACTTCATTAAAAATTGCTATTTTTCAACCTTCACTCATCTTGGCATCTCAGAGCATCTTAGACAGCTATTTCTTTGGCCGAAATTTCATTTAAAAACACAATTTAGTATTTCCCTTGATCAATTTTGATAGAATAGACCCCAGCGAAAAATCCCCAAATTTTCAGTTATATTGGCCTATCATGGAATACCTTTTAAATGCTTTACTGCAATTGCTTCACACCACTTCTCATGCTATTTGAGTACCGACTTGAAGGATACAAGTGTCTTTCCACGTTCAATTTGATTGCAGGTAGTGAAATTAGGAAGCCCTAATTTCATGCGAAACCATAAAAACCTCACCTCTATTTTCCAACGGCAATGTCCGGTTTTTTAGCAGCTATTGTTGCTCCACTAAGTCTTCTATCATTGAATATGCATGCAAGTAACAACTCACTTCATATTAAACCAAATATATGCTGCTACCTGTCAAGATGAACTGCATTCGGAGTAATGATGACCACGATTGCCTCACGACATGAAACCACCTGTTCTCATGACAATTCCTGAGTCCACATGTAGCAAACACACTCAAATCACGTGATCAGTCACTCCATATTCGAAATCATGCAAAAATTTGACTAAAAAATCAGAGAAAATAGAGTCACGATATTCTTGTAGCGCTCCTTTGTTAATTTCGGAGACTTGCGCTACAAGAATAAAATTAACCCTATTTTGGTGTTGTTTTACAACTCTTCTCTATTTTGTATGAAGTTTAAAAGTTTTTTGAATGATGACTATACTCAGAATATGATTTGTGAGTCCACTATTCAACATGATGACCTTTTAAAACCCTTCAATAATCTATGGGATCAAAAATAAAACAAAAAGTCTAAAGGCAAAAAGCTCAAAATTTCACTTGAAAACTAAAAATCTCTTAAAGGAAGCAAAAAACCAAACTAAAGCAAATGAGTAACTTGGAATAAAATGCAAATCAAACAAAAAATTGAAGAAACAAATTAGTGACTTAACAGAGTCTAATGGAAGGATATTCCAGGGGAAAACGTCTGAGGTTGCGGCCGCCATGAGAAGCTTGATCAAATCCCAGGAAGAGCAGCATCAGTTGAATGCTGCAATGTTGCAGAGTCTAACAGACTTGCAAAGAAACATAGACTCTGGACGAGGTACAGCAAGGCCAGAAGGCAGTAAGAGTAGTACTAGGAGAAGGAGAAGGACTTCTAGTGTATCACTTGATTCTGAAGAATCCAGTGGGGATTCCAGTTCTTCTTCTCATAAAAGAAAAAGAAAGAGACACCATAGGGATCACTCTCGGGATGAATTTAAGAAAGCTAAACCTCCTACATTTGATGGTGAGGTAAAGACTGGACAAGAGGCTGAAGCTTGGATTCTTGGGATAAAGAAGTACTTTCAAGTGCATGAAAATTCAGGAAACATGAAGGCAAGAGTTGCCATATTCAATCTGAATGGAAGGGAATCCATTTGGTGGGAACACTTCAAGCAAGTTAAGAGGATCAGTGAAAGGAGACTTAAGTGGAAACAGTTCAAGAAGTATTCCAAGTAGAAATACCTCTCTGATAGGTATTATGATGACAAGATTAAGGAGTTCCATGAGCTGAGATTGGGACAGCAGACCATGGAAGAATATGCAAATAATTTTTTGGAGTTGTTGAGGTATGTCTGGTACATCAAAGATGAAAAAGTGAAGTTCCAGCATTTTCTGAGTGGATTACCTCAGTCTTACAAAGATAGAATTTATTTTTACGAACCTAGAACTCTTGAAGAAGCAATAAGGAAGGATAAGTATTGTTATAAGCAAAGCAAAGGTAAGCCGGATTACCATAAGGCATGGAAGGACAAGAAGAATGATAAGTTTGACCAAAGAAAGAAAGGTTTCAAACCTTCTAAATTCAGGAATCAGCAGAAGTAGCCATCTCAAGCTGCGAGTAAACCAGTTGGAATGACAAGAGAAAATCCTAAGTATCCACAACAGAATAGAGGGCCACTTCAATGTTGGAAATGTGGAGGGCCCCACTTGTGCAGAAATTGTCCACTTGAGAATGAGAGTGCAAGGCCAGCTTATAACATTAAAGAAGCAAAAACAGTGGGTCAAGTAGCAAGGGCAATCCCTAGGATTTATGCAGCACTGGAGGACCGCCATTCATATCATCAGTCAACTATGGTTGAAGTAGGCGGTAAGATTGCTGAGCAACCTATTTCTATTTTGATTGACCCTGGTTCTACTCACATTTACATTACTCCTAGAGTAGTGGAGATTTATGCTTTTAAGAAAGTAAAGCATAGGAAGTCTTGGTTAGTTCAAATAGCCACTGGAACTAAGAGAAAAGTTAGTGAAGTGGTAGAGAAATGTCCATTGGTCATGGATGGATTGGTCACTTGTGTAGATCTGAATGTTCTACCACTTGGTTCCTAT
>LPNX010977718.1:206732-280920 GCA_001517045.1 Pseudotsuga menziesii
TCACGGGGTGAGGCTTGACTGTTACAGTAAGACTTTCGAATGTATGAATGAAGAAGGGAACCTAGTAGTTGTGAAAGGTATTCCAAAGGTGATTTCAGTTGGCAAGTTTTAGCAATGCAGTTAAAGAAGTTCTGTAGGAAGGGTTGCCAGTTGTATGCAGCTCACATTTTGGATACATCAGGAGATGAAACTCCTAGTTTGGAGGACTATCAGGTGTTACGGAATTAAAGGATGTGTTTCCTTATGATATTTTAGGGCTTCCTCCAAAGCGGGACATTGATTTCACTATTGAACTTGTGCCAGTAGCAGCACCAGTGTCCAAGGCACCCTAAAGGATGAGTACACCGGAGATGCTAGAGTTGAAGATGCAACTGCAAGAGTTGTTGGAAAAGAAGTATATCCAATCGAGTGTGTCTCCTTGGGGAGCACCAGTTCTGTTTGTAAGAAGAAATATGGTACACTCAGGTTATGTATTGATTACAGACAATTGAACAAGGTTACTATGAAGAATAAATATCATTTTCCTAGGATTGATGACCTCTTTGATCAAATGAGGGGAGCAAAGGTATTTTCCAAGATTGACTTGAGGTCTCGTTACCATCAAGTGAGAATCAAGGATGAAGACATTCATAAGACAGCCTTCAGGACAAGGTATGGACATTATGAGTTTGTATTGTTACCATTTGGTCTCACAAATGCACCAGCTACATTTATGTGCCTTATGAATAGTGTCTTCAGCAGGTATTTGGACAAGTTCATCCTTGTTTTTCTTGATGACATTATTGTTTATTCTAAGAATGAGGTGGAGCATGAAGAGCATTTCAGATTGACATTGCAATTGCTCAGGCAGCATCAACTGTATGCGAAACTGAGCAAGTGTGACTTCTATAGAGATAGAATTCATTATTTGGGTCACATTATCTTAGAGGAGGGTATATCTATGGACCCTAAAAATATTGAAGCCATTATGAATTGGCCTACTCCAAGAAATGTGACAGATGTAAGATCTTTCATGGCACTTTCAGGATACTACCGGAGGTTCATTAAGGGATTCTCCAAAGTTGCACATGCCATCACTTCTTTGCGAAAGAAGGGAATGAAGTTCGAATGGACATCGAGGTGTGAAGAAAGTTTCCAGAGGTTGAATAAAATTCTCACTAGTGCACCCGTATTGAAAGTTACAGATCCAGAGAAAGATTTTGTGGTGTGTACCGATGCATGCAGACAAGGGCTTGGAGGAGTCCTTATGCAGGACAACCACGCGATATGTTATGAGTCAAGAAAGCTAAAGGAGCATGAGAAGAACTATGCCACTCATGATCTAGAGCTTGCAGCCATAGTACATGCTCTCAAGATGTGGAGGCATTACTTGATGGGTAGAAGATTTGAGCTCAGAACAGACCATTGTGGTCTGAAGTATTTGTTTGATCAGCCTACTCTGAATGATAGGCAAGCGATATGGATGGAGTTTTTATGTGAATTTGATTTTGAAATCAAGCACATAAAGGGAAAGGAGAACAAGGTAGCTTATGCACTCAGCAGGAAGGTGTAGGAAATGCATGTGTCATCTCTTAGTATTTGCCAATCAGATTTGAGGCAGCAGATTGTTAGTCATGCTGCTGGAGATGAATTGTATGAGCAGGTAAAAGACAAATTGCAACAACAAAGTATTGAGAAGAAGTATGAGGGATATAAATTTGAAGAAGATGGACTTCTCACTTATAAAGGTAGAATTTATATTCCAGATGTAGCAGATTTGGGGAGAGTTGTTATGGATGAAATCCATCAAGCTCCATATTCTGGTCACCCAGGATATTAGAAGACAATTGCTACAGCCAGGAAGCAGTACTTTTGGCCAAGAATGAAAAGGGATATGGCTGAGTACATTTCAATAGGTATGAAATTTCAATAGGTAAAGGTTGAGCATCAAAACCCTGCAAGTTTGTTGTAGCCCTTGCCAGTTCCGGAATGGAAATGGGAAGTTATTTCCATGGATTTTGTTACAGGATTGCCGATGACTTGGAGACAACATGATTCCATCATGGTTATGGTAGACAAGTTGACAAAGGCAGCTCATTTTACACCGGTTAAGTCTACACATAATACTAATGACATTGCAAAGATCTTCATGAAGGAGATATTCAAATTGCATGGATTGCCGAAGGCAATAGTCTCTGACAGAGATGTCAAGCTCACTTCCAACTTTTGGAAGGGGTTGTTTACATATTTGGGTACAAAGCTAAATTTCAGCACTGCATACCATCCTCAGACAGATGGGTGAGATAGAGAGAGTTAATCAGGTGCTTGAAGACATGCTTCGCATGTACGTGATGGACAAACCAACCAAGTGGGAAGATTACTTACACTTGGTAGAGTTTGCTTCCAACAATGGACAGCAGGCATCCTTGGGTATGAGTCCGTATGAAGATTTGTATGTAAGAAGGTGTAGGACACCTGTGACATGGGATAACCCAATGAACAGGATTATGCTTGGGCCAGAATTACTCAAGGAAATGGAGCAAGAGGTTTTAAACATCAAACAGAATCTAAAAGCAGCACAGGACAGACAAAAAAGCTATGCAGATAAGCATAGGGTGAACAGGGATTTCAGTGTTGGGGATCATGTTTACCTCAGAGTGAGGGAAAGGAAGAGTTCCTTGAATCTTGGAAGTTGTGCCAAGTTGTCACCAAGATATTGTGGGCCATTTGAGGTGCTTGAAAGAATAGGGCCAGTTGCATATAGACTTGCATTGCATGCTAGTACTAGAGCTCATAATGTTTTTCATGTTTCTTTGCTTAAGAGATATGTACACGATCCTAACCATGTGATAAATTGGGATGTGATTCAGGTGGAACCCGAGGGAGAGTTCTGAACCGAGCCAATGCGCATCCTCGACAGGAAGGTCACAATGCTCTGGAACCGAGCCATAGGTCAGGTAAAGGTGCAATGGGAGCACTACGAACCTGAAGAGGCTACGTGGGAGCTGGAGGATTCCATGCGGTTGGCACATCCATTTTTGTTCAATTCTGTGGAACACTGAGGCGATACCAGTGTAGCATTTTGTTCAATTTTGTAAAGCACTGAGGACAGTGCTATTGAAGGGGGAGGGGAATGTAACACCCTAGTTTTGACCCCGTTGCATTAGATGTATATGATGTATATATTGTAAATAATCATGGTGTGGACCTAAAGGCCAAGGCCCCACCATCAATTGGTTATGTTATGTTTCGGATTGAAATTGTCATCGATGGTATATCAGGGCATGTGGCATACCTATTGAGTTTTTTCATCATGTAAATATGCATCTTTAATCAAATGAACCCCAACCAGCTACGTTCGCGGCAACTAAATTGAGAAGGGGCATGATTTTCACAAGGGTAAGGGGGGGGGGATGTCAAACCTTGAGCCATGAGAGAAAATCCATGTGTCACCACCCTATTTTTATTTTCCCATATATCCTTGTTTTATTCCAACCACCACCATTAAAATCTTTGCTGTTAGTTGGGGCTGTTATGGCTAGGATTGGAGTGTGGAAGGACTCTCAGTCCTTTCCCACACGCACACTCCACCAGTAGATTGAACCTCACGATGGGAAGGATAATGACTACATCCCTCATTCCATCCTCTCAACTATGCCACTCTTTCCCTTGTCTGTTCATCCTCACACAGGGGCTATAGTCTTATTGTTCCCATGCGCAGGATTCTTTCCTGTTTGGTCTCACATAGCCAAGAGAGAGGGTCCGAATCCACTGTCATTCACATTTTCCACACAGAGGAATCGAGTGTGTTTCAATCTGTATTTGAGATTTGATGCAAATATTCTCTCACGCACTGGGTTCTGCGTTGTTGTTACTCACGCAGCAAGCTGGGGCCGTTCGGTCACTATCACCCACGATTGTTCCTATGGAGAGCCATTTTTACGCTCAAGGACTGAGTTTAAGTTTTCCCTACCGATTTGTGGCTCGTGCATATGTTTTTCCCTCTGTATTTTTGGGTCTGGTGCAAGTTTCCCTCATGCACAGCTTGGGAGACTGTATTTTCTTCCCCGGTGTGGTCTGTATAAGTTTTCCCGGTGACTCCATGGTCCAGGATGGACTGTTGTTTTCCACATGTAATGAGCTATGTTTACTGATACGTTTTGGGACTGTTGTAATTCACTTCAAAGTCATTTTGGCCACGATAGGGCCAAGAACGACTCAGGATTCGTTCTCCCTATTTAAGTTGTAACTGATGATTGATTGCATGCGTGCAATGGTTGGTCTTCGGACTGTGTTGGGAGCAGGGATGAAGGCTTGGTTTGCTTTATAAACCTAGTGTGTTTGGAAACCACACAGACAGAGCTAGAGTGTTGGCTTTCTTCTTCACAACCCCTGAATAGCACTGGAAGGGAAGTCAAGGCATGAGGGACTGTGTAGCAGAGAAGGGACTGATTCCTTGTGTTGGATGTGTGTGGGTGTCTTAGAAGTTAGGCTATTTTGGGTGTAGGTGTTCCTAGCTCTGTAATGATCCCACCAGCTTAGAATTTATCCTTTCCCAACTCCTTCACGGCCTGATAAAGCTGACCATGTTGGCTTGGTTGTCTTGTTGATGGCCTGATAAACCCAACCGTGTTGGCTTGGCTGTGTTTTGTGTATCCTTGGCTATGTGTCAGCCTGCTTGTTCCTAATTCCTTGGGGAATCATGCCCAACTCAGGGGTGGTAGCATTGTTGAGAGATTTAGGACAATGCTAGCCTATGGTTGGGTGGAACGTTGTAGCAACGTAGCTGGTTACGGAACGAGTTCTTCATAAGATAAGTAATCTTGTCTATTTACTCCCGCAATCATTTTACTCTTAATGAATATGGTGAACATGCTAAATGTTTGTATGAATGTATGTTGCTTCCATTGTGTATGAAAAATAATTATATCTGTGTATGTTCTACTTCAATGTATTTTGTTTCAACATTTTATCAATGTACATGTTCATGGGGCTGGTTTCCCATCTATTTGATGCTATGGTAGCGTCCTCTTTGCAGGTCAGAGGGTCGGGGACGTGACATATGCACGACCCTAATTTGACCCCCACACCCTTAGAAAGGCTCAAAAATATGAAAAAGGGCTTTAAAACCCCTAAAAAGAGCCAAAATAGCTCTCATAAGGGCTAAAACCTCTAAAAAGCGGTTAAAACCCCTAAAAGGAGCTTAAAACCCCCAAAGGAGCTAAGAATTGGGTGAAAGGGGCTTAAATCCCAAAAATGGGGCTAAATCCATGACCAAGGGCTTAAAACCCTAAAATCTCTAGAAAAAACTATAAATAAATGGGTGGGGGTCACTCTCAAAACACTCCTTCTCTCCCTATCATTATGCTTCCTGTGTGAGTGCCTTGAGACCCTTTTCCTCTCAAGCCATTCACCCTCCCTCTCCTCCATTGCTCCACAAGCTAAGCTTCCATCCCAAAGAGAGAGAGGTGCTTCCAAAGGTAGGGCATGGTGGCCCATTTCCACCCAAACAGAAGGTATAATTTTTGTTTTGTGTCATTTTTATTCTGGTTTTCTAACATATTTTGCTTGCAGGATTGTTGTCTAATGATTTGTTGCAGGTTTCCATTGATTTCTTGTAGCCATTTTTTTTTCTAACCATTTCATGCAGAGTTTCATAGTTTAGTGTCAATATCATTTTGCAAGTTCTCTTCTAACACCAACAGGAACCCTACCCTTCCGTCCTATAGATGGAAGGAAGTTGTTCCTGCATGTAGCTAGGGTGAAACCCCTACTACAAAACTGGCAACAATACCAGTTCAATCCCACATGATCCCTGGATTTTCTTTTCAAGTTTCAGTTTTTTATTTTTGTTGTGTTAACCTAGTTCATTTTCTCTTAAATCTAGTTTAGATCTATCTTTTTCTACATTTTAGTTCATAGCCAAGCCTCCTTAAGGCCAAAACGAGCCTATTTGGCCACAATACAAGTTACTGTCGGTCATTCCCTACTCAGGTTAACAAATTTTCTATTTTCCAGGCCAAGTCGCACTTATCAGGATGAAATAGGCGACCAAGTCGCTCAATTTTTCCTGAAAGGTGTGACTTCCCTCTCAGGAGCCAAATCGCTCCTATTTTCTGTTTCTAAGCAACCCCCTCGCCTGTATTTTGGAAAAATTGGTGACCCCCTCACCGCATTGGCCCCAAAAGAGGCGACCTGTCTCTCCAATTCGATTTTTTCAGTAATCTAGACTGTTAGTGCGGCTCAGTCACCTCTATCCAGCATTCTGTGTTCATTTCATACAATCTGTGTAAATCACTAATAAATTTAACTTGTTAATGGTATAATGAATCTGTTTTAAAGGTTGTATAAAATAACTGTATGTTAAGTTTCAGTTCTTAATTTGAAATTAACACCTTTCCTAGCCCTTCCTCCTCTACCCAGTCATCACCCTTCAGGGTATTCTGGGATAAGACGAAGGGTGAAGCTCGTATAGTAATAGATGTTGATGTATTTGTAACTTCGGAATGTATTCATCTGTATATCTTATGTATTGTACCCTGATGTTTATTTCAGGCTGTGTTTGTAATGTATTTGAGTCATGTCATGCCCCGATGTTCCTATCGGGATTTTCTATAATATAAACAAGTCATGTCAAGTCATTGTGGGTAACCCTCCTATTGGTCAAGGGTTAAATTCCCCACAGTTGTGGGGCCCTAGGGTTATTAGACTATTCTAGAGAAGTCGACCCTAGGTGAGTCATTGTAAGTCGAGGCAATAGTCCCCACCGTTGTGTTAAAGATAACCCTCCTTGTTGGTCGGAGGAGGAAAAGTCCCCACAAGTTGTAGGGCACTAGGGTTATTAGACACTCCTAGAGATTCTGACTCTAGTAAGTAATTATTAAGTGAGGCTGACATGTTGGAGTGGGCTTCAAGTGAATGAAATAATATAAATAGAGAGTGAACCTTGTTGTACAGGATTATACACCTAATAACCATAGGTCTAGGGTTACCAACATACTCAATTAACTTGCAGACAATTGACTTCTAGAGTGCAGTAAAGGAAATAGGAGGATGAGAAAGACTTACTCGATTAACGAAGGTCGATCCTTGCTAGTCCTCTTCCGTTCTGCTTCTTCTTCAAAGTCTTCAAGGTTGCTCCTCTTTCACCTGTCAAGAGTCAATCTTCCAAATACATGATGATTCATATATATATAAGCAGGTTATATAAATCATATATAGTATTGAAACATAAACATTTATCAGACCAAGATACATGAAACACATATGGAAGAAGGATTCTCTTTATTATCAATAATGGAAAGAGTTCAGGTTACAACCCAACACCTGACACAAGGACTCCTCTGTAGCCAAAGGATTCTAAGTTCCACTGCTCCAAATAATTCTGTATACAATCCACCAGCATAACTTTGCTCTCCAAGTCTATATATCTCAAAAACCCTCCCCAAGGCCTGTATTTATATGGAGGAAATAACGCAGTTTCGAAGGTTGAGGAGGTTGAGAAAGTTAAGAGGATTAAGGGAAATGGCTTAACTAATCTCAAATCAGCGCGTGTTTTTATTTTTAAATGTTAAGGGACATATTTGCGGGTATGTAGAAGGACAACCTATGAATGATCCGCGACTTTATATAAGAGCAACCCGTGAATAGATCCATTCGCGACTTGCAGCAACCAACACTCGTGAATGATGCGTGAGTTGTACATGTACAGAATCACAAATACAACTCAACATAGTAAAATGGAAAAGTAACCAGCTGGATGGAGGAGGAATGTATTATAGTAAGCCAATCTATAGTGTTATGGGCAAACCTCAATCCATAGATGTCCTTTTGTGTGCCAACATGAGGGATGTCGGCACTCGGACGGAGAGGTGCCATTCAGGTGTATAACAAACCTCTCTATTTATCACACACACACACTCACTCATTGAGGCGCATGAGTGAGAGGAGAAGTTACTAGGAAACGAGAGAGACTACTGCTATTGGGAGATCATCTTTATGTTTCTGGGTTTTACTTTTGGTGTTGATTCTATCTCTAACGAAGTTGTGGGGTTTTATCCTTTATGGTTTCCCCGAGGAAAATTCTCTGTGTCTCTTGTCTCTTGTGTTTTATTGTTGTCATGTTATTCTCTCAGTTAAAGATCCTAAGATAATAATGCTAACTTGAATGATAAAAATCTAACATGGTATCAAAGATAACCTAAGAAAAAGACATTGTGCAGCTACAGAAGCTAGGGCTTCTTACTTTTTGAGTCTCTCTCCATAATCCATCAGCAAAAGTATGCTAGGATGACTCTCCATTGAAGGGCGCATCTTTCTGTCGAAGCGGAATTCGATTCCGAACATTTTTTTTTTGGGTACGGGAAATTAGGGCTTCTTACATAAGAGGAATTTTTGAGTGAGCCTAGCATAGGATTACTCTACTCATCAAAATCTAAGTTCAGAGACCTTATTCAATATTTTTGGTTGGTTGAAACTACGAAAAATTCAAACCCTAGTTTGACCCCGAGCTGGAAAAACCCTAAAATACTAAAACTAATAAGTTTTGGTACATTCGCTATATCGAGGGATTGGGAAAGGCTCAGGAGCTGAAAATTACAAAGGTCGAAGGCAAACTCTTGATGTACACTTTTTTTAACATTCAACCTCATATTCACTATATTCTGGGAGATATGATCCCTCAAAGTTAGGGTTCCAGCCTCTTCTAGAATTCATCCCTAAATAGGACACCTGGGGAGAATTGCTATATCTTTGGCTTCACAAATCCAAATGAGATTTCTGAATATGTTCCAGAATGATAAGACTTTAATTTTTTTGGTTCTATTTTCAGACCCAGAAGATGAAATAGTGACACGTGGCAATCCGTACAACTTCGTTGTTCTGAACAGTCCTGTAACAGGTCACCTTGGGAAAATGATCATAAGTCCCAATTGTTGAAACCAATTCTGATGGAACCTGTGTTTTTGAAATAGGGACATGTGAGGCGACATTAGTGCAAACTTTTAGACACAAAGGAGCAGTACTTTCAGAGATACCACAGAAACAGTAACAGGAATTTCCGCAGAAGAAATTGGAAAACTAGGGCTTCCTATTCCAGGAGCTTCCCTCCAAGGTTTTCAGAAAAGGAGTACATTTGATAGCTCAACTTGAAGAGATCTATATTTATATCCAATCGAATCTAAAAGTTTCCAAGTTTTGAAAATTAGGGTTTCTCTGACAAACCCTAGATCAGCTAGCTCTGAAACCAGGACGGACACCTCAAATCATTAAGATCTAATCTTTTGCTATTTGCATTTGAGGTTCTCATTTCAAAGTGATATATCACATCAGCTTGATGATAAGATTGGTGAATTTGACAACTTCCAATCATGGAATTATTTGATCTCTCTAAAGAAAATGAATTGGACACCTACATGAGTAGAGAGGTTCAAGTTCCAGAGGGAGATGAGGCTAAAAGCCTTACACGAGAAGAATTTAGTCAAGGCCAAGAAGATCATTGTTGATTCAATCATGGATCACATTTTACCACAAGTGTCTTCCCTAAAGACACCGAAGATGTTTGATTCCTTGACAAAGCTATTTGAAGGGAAGAAAATAAATCAAAATATGACTTTGAGAAAACAGTTGAAGAATGTGAAGATCTAGAATGCAGAGACCATACAGTCATACTTTACAGGTGTCTCTCAAATCAGAGAACAACTTGAAGTGGTAGAAGAAGAAGTGGAGAATGCAGAAGTGGTGATAACCACCTTGAATGGCCTCCTAAGGTCATGGGATTCATTCATTCGAAGAATGTGTGCTAAGGAAGTGATTACTTTCAACAGACTCTGAGAAGAGCACACACAAGAAGAAGCTCAACTAATAATAAGAGAAAATAAGATGGGAGCAACTAAAGATCAAGCTCTCACCATCCAAAGAAGTGTTAAATGTTCATATGCTTGACTAAGACATCAGTATTTCATTTCATTTTCATAACAAAAGCATATAAACAGGATCACTGAAAGATATACAAGCACAACCATACAAAAGGAAAACAAAGATTTATCCTGGGAAAAACCTAGCAAAATCTTCCTCAATATAGATGTCCCCAAAAAGATAAAAGATAAAACCAACAAGGAGATCAAAGCCTAATCCTCCTCCTTCTTCAGCTACTTCCCTTCTCCACTAATGCGCTACACAAGTGAGAGTGTGTGCTCAAATGAGGAGAGCTATACCTCTATTTATATTCATCCATTCACTTCAATTAACACATACGACGTGTAGGCTCGAGTTAATCATGTAGGCTTGAGTTACACATGTAGGCTCAAGTAACCACACTGGGGTGCTAATGACCCACCTTTACAATTAGAGGGGACAACCTCATGACTCTTATTAGTTATTCCGATTAGAAGCATCGGGGTACAAGATAATACAAGTGGTTCTCCTGGTAGGACCATCGGGGCACACAAAAGATACATATATAATATTCTTCAAAGTTACAATATTTCAACACTCCCCCTTAATGAGAAGGATATTCTACAACAACATCAACAACAACAATAGTAGGAGAGAGATAGAGGACATCATCAACATCATCAGGGTAATACATCTATAAATCATTGGAAGCTTTTCAACATTATGTAGTCTTCATCTTCAATCTTCAGTCTTCATCATCATTAATACTTTGATTTCTTTGATCAACAACATCTTCAGCACTTTGACCTTTTGATCAGCAACATCGTCTTCAGCACTTTGACCTTTCGATCAGCAACATCATCTTTAGAATTTTGACCTTTCGATCAGCAACATCATCTTCAGTGCTTTGACCTTTCGATCAGCAACATCATCTTCAGCACTTTGACCTTTCAATCAACGACATCATCTTCAGCACTTTGACCCTTTCGATCAGCAACATCATCTTCAGCACTTTCGATCAGCAACAACATCATCATCATACTCTGATCTTTTGATCAGAAACATCATCATGAAAATATCATCATCACCAAAACATCATTATCATCAAAACATCAACATCATCAAAACATCAACATGATCCTTCCTTTCAGAATTATGGGATCAACATGTCTGTGGTACTCAGACGATCCTTCCTCTTAGAATTACAGGATTTAGGTCTTTACAGAGTTACTAACGATACTTCCTTTCGAAATTACAGGATCAACACATCTGTAGAGCTCAGACGACCCTTCCTTTCGGAATTATGGGATCAAGTCTTTACGGAGCTACTAACGATCCTTCCTTTCGTAATTATGGGATATAGGTCTTTACGGAGTTGCTAACGATCCTTCCTTTCGAAATTACAGGATCAACACATTTGTGGAACTCAGACAATCCTTCCTATTGGAATTACGGGATCAACACATCTATGGAACTCAGACAATCCTTCCTGTTGGAATTACGGGATCAAGTCTTTACAGATTTACCAACGATCCTTCCTTTCAGAATTATGGGATTTAGGTCTTTACGGAGTTACTAACGATCCTTCCTTTCGGAATTACAGGATCAACACATCTATGGAACTCAGACAATCCTTCCTTTTGGAATTACGGGATCAATTCAATGATCCTTCCTTTCCGAATTACGGGATTTAGGTATTTACAGAGTTACTAATGATCCTTCCTTTCGGATTTATGGGATCAACATAGTTGTGGAACTCAGACAATCCTTCCTCTAGGAATTATGGGATCAACACACATTCTCGAGTACCAAATTCACCGGATCCATTCTGAACCGAATTTCAAGGATGATACAATCCTACCACCTTCTCAATGACCTAAGTTCATCGGATCCATTATGAACCAAAGTCCAAGGATGATACAATCCTACCACCTTCTCGATGACCAAAGTTCATCGGATCCATTCTGAACCGAATTCCAAGGATGATACAATCCTACCACCTTCTCGATGACCAAATTTCATCGGATCCGTTCTGAACCGAAGTTCAAGGATGATACAATCCTACCACATTCTCGATGACCGAAATCACCGTATCACTTCTGGACATATGTCCCAGGATGATACAATCCCTCTTCATTCTCGAAGACTGAGGTCTCCAAGTCACTTTTGGGAAAGTGCCCAGGGATGATACAATACCACTGCAACATCTTTACTCCCCCTTTCAAGGAAGACCCTTTCAAACCACACCAATCTTGTCTCGAAAGTATTCGAACTTCACTCGGGACAAAGGTTTCATCAACACATCAGCAACCTGTTCATCAGTACTCACATACTAGAGCTTTATGGCTCCTTTCTGCATCATGTCTATCTGTATAATCTATACTCATGGCTATTATCATAGTATAGCCCAAAGTCTATAGTCCCTTTCAAATATATCATCACATGTTTGGCGGCTACCAAGTGAACCCGTCTAGGTTGAACTAGATATTGACTTAAAGTGTTCACAGCAAAACAAATGTCTGGTCTGGTATTTTTTAAGTACATCAAGGACCCAATGATCTGCCTGTAGAGAGTCACATCCACTAACTCTGATGAGTCATCAATTAAAAAATTTAGGTTGGAATCCATGGGGGTGGCCAAGGCTTTGCATTCCAACATATTGAATCTTTTCAATATCTCTACTGCATACTTTCCCTAGTTGAGAAAGAATCCTTCTGAACTTTGCCATACTTCCAGACCTAGGAAATAGCGCATTAACCCAAGGTCTTTCATCTCAAATTCTTCTGCTAGTTTCTTCTTGCTTCCTTAATCTGTTTCTCATTCCCTGTCAAGAATAAATCATCCACATATAGTAACAGGATGACAGACTCATCTTCTACAACCTTTAGGTAAAGGTTAGGATCAACTTTACTTTTGGTAAAGCCCATGCTCAACAAGAAACCATCTATTCTTTCATACCAAGCTCGAGGAGATTGTTTAAGACCATATAGTGCCTTCTTCAACTTGCATACGTGTGTATGTCTATCTTCAACTTCAAATCCTTGAGGTTGTTCTAAGTATACTTCTTCTTCGATCACTCCATTTAGGAAAGCTGTTTTCACATCCATCTGGTGTAAATCCCACTTCATCATGGATGCAAGTGCCATGATAGTTCTAATCAAAGTATACCGTGCTACTGGGGAAAATGTCTCTTCATAATCAATTCCTTCTTTCTGAGAGAAACCTCTGGCTACCAATCTTGCTTTATATTTCTCGATACTTCCATCAGCTTCATGCTTTACTTTGTATATCCATTTGGAGGATACTATACTCTTTCCTTCTAGTATGGGAACTATATCCCATACATCATTCTTAATTATTGATTGATATTCTTCAGTCATTGCTTCTACCCATTCTTTCTTCTGGACCTCTTCTTCAAAGTTTGTAGGTTCTTGATCTACAAGATCACAAATCAAGGCTACATAGTTGGAGAAGGTCTTAGGTTTCTTTCTTTCCCTTGTGGAGCTTTCAGGGGCTCCATACCTTTCTGCTTCTCGTATAATTTCTCTTGTTCAAGCAGGCTTTCTCTTTCTTTTTATTTCCATTATGGGAGGTTCTTGAGGTTCTGCTATGTCATGTTCTTCAGGAGCTTCATATTCAGGGAGACATGTAGATTCTTTATTTCTGGGAGAAGTCTCTTCTTCATACACTTCTTCATGTTGGCATTTCCTAGATCTCTTGAGGGCTGCCTCTTCATCAAATGTCACATCTCGACTAATTTCCATGTGATGGAATCCAGGAATGTATGTTCTGAATGCTTTGGATACCTCACAGTATCCAACAAATATCCCCTTCTTTCCGAATGGATCTAATTTGGTTCTTTTCTCTTTTGGTATATGAATATATACTGGACAACCAAATATCTTGAGGTGACTTACCTCAGGCTTCTTTCCTGTGAATACCTCTTCTAGAGTCTTGAACCCAAGAGCACTGTGGGATATTCTATTCTGTACATACATAACTATTCTTGCCGCTTTTTCCCATAGATGCATTGGAAGATCTTGATCATAAATCATTGTCTTTACTGCCTCCATGATGGCTATGTTCTTTCTTTCTGCAACCCCGTTCTGTTGAGGATGGTAGGGAGTGGTTAGTTCCCTTTTGATTCCAGATTCTATGCAAAAGGCTTCAAACTCTTTTGAGGTATACTCTCCACCATTGTCCGCTCAGAGTGTCTTTATTTTCTTATCTCTGAGAGATTCTCTATCAAGGCTTTGAACTCCTTGAATTTTTCAAACACTTCACTCTTTGCTTTCAAGAAGTATATCCAAGTCTTTCTTGAAAAGTCACCTATAAATGTGATATAATATTCAAAGCCACTTAAATATGTAGAAGACATTGGACCACATACATCTAAATGAATCAATTCCAACGTACCTTTTGTTGGGGCTCGAACCGTGAAGGTCCTTAATTTTGGCAACTCTGCAGTTTTGGTGCGAAGCTTGTAAGCGGAGTTGCGGTCCAAAATAGTCTTAGGGGCTTCGGGGTTGGGTCGAAGCCCCTCTTTTTGTAAATGTCCCATGGTTTTCAAGTACCCATGGTTTAAGCCCATGGTATTGTAATAGTGCACTTGTATAAATAGGCATTGATGTAAAGGAGTCAAGGACGATTTTTGTTATGATATGATGTGATGCGAAGAAGCTAAAGTCTATTTTTGGGTTTAAGGTTAAGTCCCAGCTGAGTGCGTAGACGACCTCTGCAGCTGAGTGCACAGAGGGTTTAAGAAGAAAGGTTCTGCAGCTAAGTGCACAATTTTGGGTTGTGAGAAGATCTGCAGCTGAGTACGCAGATCATAACTGTTGTTTTGTAAAATGTTGAATATAAACGCAGCTCTGTGGATGTAGCCCCTACACTAGGGGTGAACCACGTAAATATTGTGTTGTGGTGGTTATTTTACTTTTGTTCCTGTTATGTTTTTATGCATTTGATAAGTAGGTGAATGATAAGTAAGATATATTGCTAAGTACTAACTTCATTGTGAATTCCTAGTTAAGGGTTAAGCAAGAAACTATCTTTTTATCTAAACTGCGAAGCTATTTAAGTGAATGTCGAAGCTCTGTGTTGCATAATTATTCTTTGTTAAGGCTAAAGGTACAGTAATATCCCTCTTTCACCTGCAGAAACCTGATTCTGCGGCATCCCATAGCTGTTTCGGGTGAGACTGCAACCTATTCGCAGGTTGTTGCCAAAAGGGCCAACATTGTGGGTCTATTTGTTGGTGTGAAGATAGAAGCATAAGAACCCGGGTCTACCCTTAGCCCAACAAATTGGTTCCATTGCCGGTTGAACCAGTATCTGCTTCAAGAGGGATATACGTCGTACCTGGAGGGACATGTTTTGGAGGCCCTCAGTAAAAGAAATCAGTGACTGGGTTGGAGATACTTATCTGAAATTTGCTGAATAAGAGAATAAGGACCCTCATCATAGCTCAGACGACTTCTTGCAAAGGTACGTTTTTGCTGATATTTATGAAATTTTCTTTGCTAGTATCCACATAGAATTGCACCATTGGTTATCCAGGTTGACAGAAAGAAAGACAAACTTCAAAGAAGATCAATCTCCTGATTGGACCCCAGAAAGAATTAAGCTATTGAAAAGTACGAACAACGCGGTATCAAGAGTTGTTGACTTCTGAACAACGCGAACCCTTGAAGAATTTGTGACGGAGTTCGCCATCGACACACATACTTCTTTCAGCGAAGCAGAAAGACAGTTTTTCAAAGGACCAAGGGGTAAGTACCTGAATTCATTAAGTCTAAAAATTAAAATGCTCTTGGCTGAGAAAGGCATATTTCTTATCCAATCAGATTGCTAGATTTATTGCTACTAACTTATGTTTGGAAGTGAAAGTGACTTCGACGAGCAAATTGGTTTGCTTCGCAACGGTAAAATATACAAGAGAACTCTTGGATCCTATACCATAGGCCAGAATACCGATTATACCTCATTAAGCACACAAGAGTCTGAATCTGAAGAAACCCCTTTTGTTAGAAACCCTTCTATAACTCCGCAGCGAAGATCTGTTATCCCTGAGTAGTCCTATCGCAGTCATCCTACCTCAGTAAGTTCCCTCCCCCCTATTACCAGTCCCCCTCCTCCCCCCCCTTGATCCACTATGGCCCATATGAATGATGATATCAAGCTCCCAGTCTTTAAAGGAACTGGATCAGAGGATCCAGAGCAGTTTTGGTTCTTATGCGAAGCTGTTTGGACTGCTAAGAATATTATGGATCAAAATACAAGAACAGTGCAGCTGGTCACCTCTTTCAGAGACCGAGCTTTGACCTGGTTTATGAATTTTTCCAGTACTTAGAACTATATCTTGGCTGATATTAAAAAAGCAATGATCAAAGAATTCAAGAAGCCTAAATCGGAGTCACAGTGTATAACTGAACTGAAAGAAATTCAGTAGAAGCGTGGTGAATCAGTTTGGGACTTTGACCAGAGGTTCAAGGTTCTGTTGGATCAAGTTAGCTTCACTATTAGACCAGAACAGCATAAATAATGGTTCATTGCAGCACTTTTGCCTCATATCAGAACTCCACTTATGCAACAGAAGGTTGTTGATCAGCAAGAGGCGTTGGAAATTGCTATGAAACTTGAAACAGCTCCTGTTGGAGACAACTTCAGAATAGCCCAGATACAGGCACAGTTAGCAGAAATGGATTTGGAGCTTCGCGACATGAAAAAAGGTAAATCTATTTGAGAAGAGGTTTGGTGTACACGATGTAAGGCAGAAGGTCATGACAAAGAACAGTGTCCTACATTAAGAAATTATTTGAATACTGGTGCACTGAACCCGTTTAACCCTAATGTCCTATATTGTGAGATCTGTAGAACAACTAGCCAGCATTGACCTAAATATTGCTATCTGCTGCAGAGATATGTTCAAGTACCTAAGAATCCCTACTGCAAGTTCTATAAGTCAGTTGGACATAACGAAGATGAATGTCGCAGCTTTGACCTCATGAGAGAGTGAACCTATGATGCTTATAGGGTAGAACCTGATGCATAAGGCAATGATGGATATGGTTACCGTGGTAGTACACCAGGTCGAGGTAATTTCAGAGGTTTTGGTCGTGGTGGTATGCCTGGAAGAGGACGAGGCTAGGTTATTTGCTATAACTGTAATCAGGCAGGACACGTAGCTAGAGACTGTCAGAACCCAACTACGACATGTCGATATTGCAGAGCAGTAGATCATGTGATTGAGCAATGCCCACAGTTGATAGCCAATATACAAGAAAGAAATGGAGCTCCTACTCAGAATGTTCAGATGATTGTTGTAGAGAAAAGACCTGGCCCAGCCATTAACGTTGTTACCAGGAGTGGAACTACGATGCAGGTGCAGAATAAAGGGAAACAGCCTGACGAGGCTTGGGTCCGTAAGACCCCAGAGAAAATTCCAGCCTTCGATGTTGGAAGAGGAAAAAGGAACATTCATGGAAGCTAAAAAAGACTTTGCTGGTCCGAGAACATCAGTAGCAACTATGCAACAGCATCAACAGTAGTTACAGTTTCAAGAAGCTTCGTCGGATCAAGTAAGTACACTGACATCATTTTTACAGAGTTGTATGAAGCTATTAAGAAATCAGAATGCTTTGAATGAGTTACGGAAAGTTATTCAGTCTTGCGAACCTCAGTGAAGCTCTGATAAAGGAAAAACTATTAATAGAGTTAGAAGGACTGGAAGAGAAATGAGATTGCATGCTCAGATAGGAGATTATGACATGACTGATATCATTTTAGACCTGGGATCAGAAGTGAATGTCCTAACTAAGTAGACAAGGGAACAAATGGAAAAACCTATGCTTGAATGGTCCCTTATACAATTGAGATTAGCCAATCAGCAGAATATTGTGCCCTTGGAAAGATTCCTTAGTGTACCAATGGATATTGATGGAGTCAGTACCTTAGCAGATTTTGAAGTCATTGAAATAATTGATGATAGCAACCCCTATCCAGCCTTGCTAGGAATTGAATGGGCAATAGACAATTATGCAGTAATCAACCTTAAGAATAGACAGATGACTTTTGAAGGAAAAGGCTTGAGAGTCATAGTACTGTTGGACGCTTTCGAAGGAGAAAGGTATACAGAGCCAGTCAGAGATGAATATCAGGATGTTTTAGATCATATTTACAACATCACAACTAAATAAGAAGACTATGTTAACCCTACTGCTAAAGGTATAATGGATTGGTAGTGTGACAGTTCTTGCATGACTGATTTAGATGAAGGCTTAGAGAATTGGCATAATCGACTTTATGAGCTGCATGGACATCGATGTGCAAGAATTACCAAGTATATCAGATGGGTTGGCTCATAGACAAGAATATTACCTACTTTTGATGGCTTGACAGACCCAGAAGATTTTATTGTACAATTCTCAGAGCAAGTACCAGATTCACAGAAAATGGAGACTCTAGACTCAGTATTTAGAGCCACAATTGCCAGATGGTGGAATGGTCATAAAACGTATATTCATAGTTGGAGAGCTTGCCAAAAGTTTCTTCGCCTAAGATTCATGGATCAACCTCAGGAGGTATGAAGAAGATTTAATGGTAAGACTAGCTCTCAGGAACATTTGGAGCAGTGTTATGAAGCATGGAAGCATGTACCTTGTGAAGAATGGGTACATAGGTTTGTACACACTCTGGAACCTGTGGCAAAGAATTGGTATGCGGAGGTGGAGCTTCGTCATGGTACTGTAAGTTGGGTTAGCCTTATTGATATTTTTGTGCTCACATTTTCTATTAATGAGGTTTTCCCTGCCTTGGACGCAGCTATTAGGTTGATCCATACTAAGGTGTTTGATGATAAAGAAATAGTCGAGTACCAACCTGATTGGAAGGAACAAGAAGCTAATGCAGTAGAATGCTATAACCTCGCCATTGATGAAGATGATGACCCTCGCAACATTAATATTCCTGAGTCAGAAGGACATTGCGAAGTACATGGACCAGCAGTCGAATCACCTGAAGTAACTCAGCCCTTGAAGACAAGGAAAGTAAACATTGGATCAGAAGAAATCCCTAAGTATGCTACCATTGGAGATTATTGGGACGAAGAAATGGTGAGCAAAGTGACTGAACTCCTCCATGAGTATCAGGACCTGTTTCCGATGAAGTTCTCAGAAATGAAAGGTATCCTTGGTGATATAGGAGTAATAAAAATCCCTTTGAAAGTTGATGCGAAGCCTGTGAAGCAGCGCCCTTATATGCCGAATCCTAGGTATAAAGAAAAATTCATGATGGACCTAGATAAGATGCTCGCTGCAGGAATCATTGAGCCTGTCGAAGAGTCCGAATGGGTCATCCCTATGGTGGTACAAGAAAAGAAGACCAAGGGAGAAATCAAAATCTGTGTTGATCTGAGGAAGCTGAATGATGCCTGTTTACATGATCCTTTTCCTACTCCCTTTACAGATGAAGTTTTAGACAATGTCGGAGGTCAAGAAGTGTATTCTTTCACTGATGGATTTTCAGGTTACCATCAGATCAGAATTGCTCTAGAGGATCGACATAAAACAACCTTCGCTACAGAAATGGGATCTTTTTAGTATACTGTTATGCCCTTTGGATTGAAGAATGCACCTGCTATGTTTTCTAGAGTAGTCATATCTGCATTTAAGGAATTTATTCATAAGTTCTTGGAAGTTTAATTTGATGATTGGAATATCTTTGGGTTATTGAAGGATCATATAGCCAGTTTAAGACTTATGCTGGACAAGTGTAGACAGCATCAGATTTCATTGAACCTAAAGAAGTGTATCTTTTGTGCACCTTTTGGAATTCTGCTAAGTCACATTGTATGCAAGCAAAGATTGATGGTGGATCCTGCGAAGATAGCCATTATTCTGAAATTACCACCTCCGAAGTCTGTTAACCAACTTCGCACTACGCTTGGTCATACTGGATATTACAGGAAATTCATTAAAGGATATGCTCAGATTACAACCCCTATGGAAAATAAATTAAAGAAAGATATTAAGTTTGAGTGGACACCTGAATGTCAGGAAAGCTTGGATATTTTGAAAGAAAAGATGGTAACTGCCCCTATCTTAGTATTCCCTGACTAGAATAAGGAGTTTCATGTTCATGTCGATGCATCTTCCATTGCTTTAGGTGTAGTATTGGCTCAGTCAGGTGAAGGTAATATTGATCACCCTATTGCTTTTGCAAGTAGAAAATTGTCCACAGCAGAAAAGAATTATATTACGACAGAACGAGAAGGTCTAGCTATGGTTTATGCCTTGCAGAAGTTTCAACATTATTTGTTAGGATCTCATTTTAAGATGTTCACTGACCATTTTGCTTTGAAGTATTTGGTTAACAAGCCTGTGTTAGGTGGAAGGATATGCAGATGGCTGATTTTGTTTCAGGAGTATGACTTTGAGATCATAGTTAAGCCAGGAAGACTTAACCTGGGACCTGACCACTTGTCGAGGCTCAAGTCAAGAGAAGAGCCCACTAGTTTAGACGAAGGTCTTCCTGATGCCCAGTTGTTTGCCATCTAGATGGTTAATGACTATTTTCAAGATATTGTTCAATACTTGTCTACAGGTTTTACACCCTCTGAGATGACAACACAACAGAAGAAGTAGCTAGTGGTTAGAGCAGCTAACTTTACCTTGATAGCAGGATAGCTATATAAGATGGGACCAGATGAAATACTACGTAGATGTGTCCTGGAGCATGAAAAGCCATTGATTTTGGCTGAGGCACATTTTGGAGCAGCAAGAGGCCATTATGCAGGAAAATCTATGGCACAGAAGATTCTGACCGCTGGATTGTGGTGGCCTACATTTCATAAGGATGCAAGAGAGTATTGCCACAGCTGTGATATCTGTCAAAGGACAGGAAAACCATCCAGGAGGGATGAGATGCCTCTGGTTCCACAGGTAACTTTACAAGCATTTGACAAGTGGGCTATTGATTTTGTTGGACCAATCAATCCCCCTGCAAAGTAATCTGGAGCAAGATACATTATTACAGCAACTGATTACCTTACTGATTGGGCCGAAGCTCACCCAGTCAAGGACTGTAGCACTGCTACAGCTGCGAAGTTCATATTTGATAATATCTTGTCAAGGTTTGGGTGTCCTAGAATTCTTATGAGTGATCAAGGATCACATTTTCTGAATAAGACTATTGAAGCATTGACCAAAGAATTTCAAGTATATCATCAGAAGAGTACTGCCTACCATCCTCAAGCAAATGGAACTGTCGAAGCCTTTAACAAGATCCTTGAGCACGCTCTGATGAAGGTTTGTAATGTTAACAGAAATGATTGGGATCTTAGAATTCCAGCAGTATTATGGGCTTATAGAACCACTTGCAAGAAGTTGAGAGGCCATACACCTTTTAGGCTGTTATATGGACAGGAAGCAGTTATGCCCATGGAGTACATTGTTCCTAGCCTCAGAATATCTACCTTCACAGGGATGGATGATCCAGCAGTGTTGAATGAAAGGCTGGCGAAGATACTGGAACTAGAAGAAGACAAATTCATTGCAGGTTTCCAGCAGCAAGTACAGAAAGCTAGAGAAAAAGTATGGCATGATAGACACATTAAGAAGAAGAATTTTCAGAATGGTGATCTTATGCTCTTGTACGACAGTAAATTCATGAAGTTCCCAGGTAAGTTCAAGACACATTGGAAAGGACATTACATAGTTCAGAAAGTTACCGATAGTGGCGCAGTTCAGTTAGCTAAATTAAATGGAGAAAATTTTCCCTCCATGGTGAATGGGAGTAGATTAAAGAAGTACAAGGATAGACCTGTACCCCCCTGACCCAAAGTAATAGCAAGAAGAAGAGTCTAAGTACCAAGAATAGTTGAAATTGGGTACTAGACTATAATGAAGCTGTTCTCAGAGAGCTGGGGCAGATTGTGGGAAAAGTTACGAAGTGTCGAAGCTTGTGTCAGGATGTGTCGAAAGTCTATATTGTGTCAGAGGTCCTTATTGTGGCGAAGCTGAAATTAGTGGTTGTGCCAAAGAAGAAAGGTGTGTCGAAGCTTAAAATGTGAACGTTGGAAAAAATCAGATTTGGCGGCGCCGGTACGTTAACTGTATTAACTGCTTGTAATGATGAGATTTTGGGAAATCTAGCACTGTTTGGACAAGATCTACCGCCGCTCTGTCAGATTTGGTGTCTTTAATGCATAGTTATGGAAGATTTAGTCATTGGATTCTATAAGAAGACACCCAGGCCTGCAAATTTCGCATTACGCATTTTCTTGAGTTGAGTCCATGTCAGCTAATCGCGAAGTCTAGCAATTGTTGAAAGAGTTTAGAAAGAGGGGTCTACAGAACCTTATGAGAAACCCACCTGCATCCACACCTCGTGAAGAGACTCCCCCAGCACTGGATCAACCGATGCAGACACGATCAACCAAAAAGAAATTTAAGGCTGAATTTCACTCTAAGCGAAACGAAGAAAGACACAAACCATCAAGACAGACACCGGAGGATCCCATGATGAATCCTCCTGGAGAATTCGAAGACTTCGATGAGGATGAGAATGTTGCATCACAGCGTCCACCATATCTTCCGCCTATTTGACCAGGAGTTTAGCCACCTTGACGGACAGCCAAGTTCACGTTATGCACCCCTTCGCTACCACAGGGTGTGAAGTTGGTCGGAACAATGACAGGAATATTAGACCGGCTCAAGTACACAGACCACGATACGAATGATCGTGGGAAGTTTCTGCAGTTCGCACCTGGGAAATACTTACACTCCGTCCATTATCCAGAGGTTGGAACGACGTTACTAGAAGTAAAATAGTGGGCTACTGGCTTGGAGCAAGCTGGCTTATTGAAGATGCTGAATGTCCCCCACTTTGGTCACAACACGCAGGTTACCATAGTGGTCAAGCAATTATTGGCATTGGTGCATGATGGGCACCTATGGATAGGAAGCCATAAAATTGCTATCGATGGAGAGCTAATTCATAGGATCACAGGCTTGCCAAAGGAAGGGCCTGATCCCATAATTGAATTTGTTTTGGTGCGTAGTTGCTACTGATGTTCGGCACCAAAACATTCACTTCGCTGTAGATATCCTAGAATGCAAATTAATGCGCAAGTGCAAACCTAATGAAGTACCTACCCCGATTTTCAGTATTGCTGTGAACTGTGCCGAAGGCTACAGTTACAAATGGGCAGAGTACATTCTTAGAGAATTCCTTGAAGATGTTCGCAATGCACAGGAGAAAGGTAGACCCTTTCATTATTCATGGTTGTTAGTACTTATTTCACTGGTAGGATGGAGAGAACCTACCGAGGCACAGTTTGTTGATGTGCCTCCGGAGATGCCTGGATCAGCAAGGTATGCATCTCTTTGGGTGTCGCAGGATAAGGCCTTGCAACAGATGACAAACTACGTGTTCACCTTCTATGCGATGAACATTTAATATGAGATCCTGAAAACACCGTGGCTCAGTAATGAGCTATTCTCTTAGTATATTGGAGTGGCCAACTTCTAGGCTGACATGCATAATGTCTTCATCCAGGCCCGCATAGATAACAAACATGCATGGTGGAAATTACCATACATGGTAAACCAGGAGGACATCCTCGCAGTAGTTCAGCAGTGGCCGACTGAATGGATGAAGGACCCAGGAATAAGGCCCAACATACCAGTCCCCCCAGTGACAAATGTGGGTGCAGGTCCTAGTCAGCCGCAGCAGAATGACCCACTCGAAGGGAGCGAAGAACAAGATGAGTCACAGCAGAGCGAAGGTGACCAGGGTGGAGATGACGGAGCTGATGAAGAAGAAGAAGAATCGGTCAAAACCATCTTAGACCCCAATCGCCCAGATAAGCGCAAGTCTCCCGAAGTAGAGGAAGTGACTAAGCCTCAGCCCCGAAAGAAAACTAAGGCGTCAAAGGGAAAGAATATCGTCGAAGAGCCCGCTTTAACGATTGAAGAGCTTGATCAAGCTCTAACGAAGTCTACAGAGGTCTTATCCAGCAAATGGGCAGATTTTGCAGCTACACATCTTGATGTTCTCGCTGGCGTAGCACAGCAAATTATAGAACTGAAGGAGTTAGCGAAAAGAATAGCAACAGGCGCCGCAGCAAGCAGTGCCCCAGTAAGCGTGCAGCTAGATATGAGACAATGGCCTGCCATAAACAATAGAGGACAAGTACCAAGTGCAACCCTTATAATAATTGATGCAGCATCTCGATCGCAGATGAACATGACAATTGAGATAGATTACACCAAGTTGTCTATGCCGGAGCTGCATCTTTGTCAATTGGCCCTCATGAAGGAGATCCGAGAATGAGATAGCTACTCACACATGCAGTTAGAGAATTCCACGAAGCAGAGTGAGATCCTCACAGTGCAGTTGGAAGAAGCAAAACAAAAGAAGAGGGAAGTAGAAAACAAGCGGGCTACAATAGCGCGAGTATTGGATGAGGCGTGTCGAAGTCTCCCTGACTTCGACATGCAGGCTGAAGAAGAACCGGAGCAAATAATTGTCAAGATGAAAGACTATGCGCAATAGTCTCGAAGCGAGATAGAGAAGATGAAAGTAGAACATGAGGCTCAAATTGCGGAGCTTCAACTTCGCCTCATTCCTGAGAGTCCACCAGAGGTCAGGGAACAACGTCGCAAAGATATTCAGGCCTCAACAACAAAGATCTCAGATCTTGTAAGTAGTGCATCAAAGCTACTAGACGAAAGTGTTGAGGCCTGGGAAAACTTGCAGGACAACCCAGAAGTAGAAAAGCTGCAAGAAACCATCAAGCAACGACAGACAGAGCTGGATGCAGTAAAAGTAGAAATTAAGACATTGCCTCCTATGTAGAATATGGTTAAGGTGAAGCATAGCAATGAGCTCCAGCGAGAAATTGAGTCTTGCAGAAGGAAAGAAACACTGTTGGTGAACTCTATGCAGCCCCTTATTAACGAGGCCTTGGATTTGAGCACTGCTGCGGACAACTAGCTCAAAGTCTTGAAGGAGTATGATGCATTTGCGCAAGAAAAGGCCAACGAAGCATCTGCAACAAAAGTACAGGAGATAGTGGAGAAGTAGCAAGCAGCCGAAGATATCATGCGCAGCCTCAACAAGCAATTTACTATCTTTGCCCACAAGATTCTTCCACCAGAAAAGCAGTAGAGTGTCCCAAGATGGGACACTGGTGAGTCTTAGGGGCCTGTTGGGGCTCGGACCTTGAAGGTCCTCAATTTTGGCAACTCCATGGTTTTGGTGCGAAGCTTGTAAGCAGAGTTGCTGTCCAAAATAGTCTCAGGGGCTTCCGGGTTGGGTCGAAGCCCCTCTTTTTGTAAATGTCCCATGGTTTTCGGGTACCCATGGTTTAAGCCCATGGTATTGTAATAGTGCACTTGTATAAATAGGCACTGATGTAAAGGAGTCAAGGATGATTTTTGTTATGATATGATGTGATGCAAAGAAGCTAAGGTCTATTTTTGGGTTTAAGGTTAAGTCCCAGCTGAGTGCGTAGACGACCTCTGCAGCTGAGTGCGCAGAGGGTTTAAGAAGAAAGGTTCTACAGTTAAGTGCACAGTTTTGGGTTGTGAGAAGATCTGCAGCTGAGTGCACAGATCAGAACTGTTGTTTTGTAAAGTGTTGAATATAAACGTAGTTCTATGGACGTAGCCCCTACACTGGGGGTGAACCACGTACATCTTCTGTTGTGGTGGTTCTTTTACTTTTGTTCCTATTATTTTTTTATGCATTTGATAAGTAGGTGAATGATAAGTAAGATATATTGCTAAGTACTAACTTCGCTATGAATTCACAGTTAAGGGTTAAGCAAGAAATTTTCTTTTTATCTAAACTATGAAGCTATTTAAGTGAATGTCAAAGCTCTGTATTGCATAATTATTCTTTGTTAAGGCTAAAGGTACAGTAATATCCCTCTTTCTCCTACAGAAACCTGATTATATGGCACCCCATAGCTATTTCAGGTGAGACCGCAACCTGTTCGCAGGTTGTTGCCGAAAGGGCCAACACTTTGGGTCTATTTGTTGGTGCGAAGATAGAAGCATAAGAACCCAGGTCTGCCCTTAGCCCAACACCTTTTGTCTTTGTTTCACTTTTCGGAAATGGATTCTTGATGTTGTTTCCCTTTGCACATCCTTTGCAAATGGCTTCATGCTTGATCTTCATGTCTGGTAATCCTGTCACTACTTTGTTCACATGAGGTAGAGCCTTGTAATTGATATGGGAAAGCCTTCTATGCCATAGTTCACTAGGGTCAGTGGATTCATGCACTAGGGTTGTTTCTGAGTGCCCCTTTAGTTTATACAAGCCTCCTTCTTCCTCACCAATAATGATTACGTCTTCAATATTCTTTCCTTTGGGCCACATGACTACTTGACCATCTATGAAAGCAACTCTGAAACCTTTCTTATCTAAAGCTGAGATAGAAAGTAAATTCTTCTTTAGACCAGGTACATATAATACATCCTTCATTTTTAGGGGATTACCTAAATCAAGTTTGTATCTTGCTTCACCAACACCTTTGATCGGATATTGATAGTCATCTCCTAAGGATGCCTTCTGAGGATAGCTCTTTTCTTCAAGTTTGGACAGAGTTTTCTTTTGTCCCATCATGTGATTTGAAGCACCACTATCAATAAGCCAGGTGTCTTCTCCAGGAGTTATAGATCCGAAGAGTGCAGAGAATAGCACATACTCTTCTACATCTTCTTCTCTTGCTTGTTTTCTTGGGGGACCTTCTTCTTCTTCTCCTTCTTCTTCTTCTTCATCTGCTAGATGGGCATGGTGCCTTTTGTTGTTGTTGATCCTCTCTCTATATTCTTGCCCCTTTTTAGGACAATTTCGGGCAATGTGTCCTATATTGTTAAAATGAAAACATTCAAAATCATAATAGTCTTTAAAGGAAGGATTTTCTCTTACCCTTTGGATTCTTCTGGGAGGATGAGACTCCTTGAAATTTCTTCTCTTGAAGTTTGATTGGCCTCTTCTTCTTTTAGTGTGAGTGGCAAGGGATTGATCATCTACTTTTAGTAAGGCTTCCCTATTTGCCACTCTAGTCTCCTCTTGAATGCAGTCTGTCCATACAATATCAAACTTCATGCTTTCTTTTCTAGCACACATCATCTGAATAAAAGACTCCCAGGGTCTAGTGAGACCAGTGAGAGCAGTCATGACCATTTCATCTTCATCAAGATTATCTCCAATAGCTTCTAGTTGCTCTTTTATCTGGGAAACCCTTGAAAAGTATTCTTGGATGGATTCTCCATGACTCATTTTGATGCTCTTCAGTTGAGCTCTTAGATTCATCTTCCTTTTGATGTTTCTTCCCTCAAACATTTTGGAAATGGCATCATACATTTCTTTTGGAGTCTTCTTGGATGACACTTGAGGAATCAAGTGATCCTTAATGGAGTCATCAATAATTCTTTGTGCCCTAATCATATCCTTTCTGTGCTTCTCCTTGGCTTCAGCTTCTTCAGGTTCTGACACTTCTTCTTTGACATACTTATCAAGATCATTCTCTTGGAGAATGAGACCAATCCTGTATTTCCATGCTCAAAAATTCTCTATGCCTTCTAGCTTGTCTTCAAGCTTAGTGCTTGAAGTCATCTTGCTAGAGAATTACAAAAAAAATTGAAATTTTGTGGAATGAGAAACTGATCTTACCAGGATATGTGCTTGAATGAGTTGAGTTGACTGATGTACTTGGATTCTGGAAATCTCAATCTTTCAAATCAGACGATTCAACTTCTGCAGAAATGCATGTCACTGTTTCTATGATATCTCTGCAAATGCTACCCCTATGTGTCTGAAATTTCTCACTGAGGTAACCTCGTATTTCCTTGATCCAACACCATAGTTTTCAGAAAAATTGGTTTCACCAATTTGTATTTATGATCCTTTTCCCAAGGTGACATGTTACAGGACTGTCCGGAACAGTGAAGTTGTACGGCCTGCCACATGTCACTGTTTCATATTCTGGTTCTAAACCTCGGACCACAGAAATTAAAGTCCGTTATTTTTCTGGAACATCTTCAGGAATTCCATTTTCATCTCTGTATCCTAAGCTACAGCAGTTCTCCCCAGGTGTCCTGTTTATGGATGAATTCTAGAAGAGGCTGGAACCCTAACTTGGAGGGATCATATATCCAAGAATATAGTGAATTGAAGGCCTAATTTTGGACAAAGAGTACATTAGGATTTCATCTTTGGCCTCTCCAATTTTTATCTCCTGATACTTTGCCAATATCGGAATATAGCGAAAGTACCAAAACTTAGCAGTTTTAGTATTTAGGGTTTTTCTAGCTCGGGGTCAAACTAGGGTTTGAATTTCTTGGAGTTTCACCCAACCAAAAATATTGATCCAGGTCTCTAAAATTCGATTTTGATGAGGAGAGAAATCCTATGCTAGGCTCACTCAAAAATTCCTCTTCTGCAAGAAGCCCTAATTTCCCGCACCGAAAACTAAAAATGCTCGAAATCGAATTCCGCTTCGACAGAAAGATGCACCCTTCAATGGAGAGTCAGCCTAGCCTTCTTTTGTTGATCGATTGTGGACAGAGAACCAAAAAGTAAGAATCCCTAGCTTCTATAGCTGCACAATGTCTTTTTTCAGGGTGGCTTTGATACCATGTTAAATTTTCATATGCTTAACTAAGACATCAGTATTTCATTTCATTTTCATAACAAAAGCATATAAACAGGATCACTGAAAGATAGACAAGCACAACCATACAAAAGGAACACAAAGATTTATCTTGGGAAAACCCTAAAGGGAAAAACCTAGCAAAATATTCCTCAATATAAATGTCCCCAAAAAGATAAAAGATAAAACCAGCAAGCAGATCAAATCCTGATCCTCCTCCTTCTCCAGCTACTTCTCTTCTCCACTAATGCGCTACACAAGTGAGAGTGTGTGCTCAAATGAGGACAGCTACACCTCTATTTATATTCATCCATTCACTTCAATTAACTCATCCGACATGTAGGCTCAAGTTAATCATGTAGGCTCGAGTTACACATGTAGGCTCAAGTAACCACACTGGGGTGCTAATGACCCACCTTTACAATTAGAGGGGACAACCTCATGACTCTTATTAGTTCTTCCAATTAGAATCATTGGGGTACAAGATAATACAAGTGGTTCTCCCGGTAGGACCATCGGGGACCACAAAAAGATACATATAGAATATTCTTCAAAGTTACAATATTTCAACAAGAAGATCCCTCAAGCGATGAGAAATATGAAGAACTCAACTCTTGAAGAACCTCTTATCCACCTTAGCATTTGGATAAGAAACGATGCTATTATGAATGAAGAAGACAATGTAGCTAAAGGATCAAGAAGGAGTCTACCCACGTAACAAATAAAGATAAGTATTCGATTGTCATTTCATAATATTGTTTTGTTATGCATTTGTTTATATTTAGTTAATGTATTGTGCATGATAGAATGTTTTCATTAATGACAATATACTACTAATATGCATGTGATGGGTAAGTAGCTCATGGTGCTATACAACTCTCCATTGCTACTTATCTAGAATGAACCTCTTTGCTGACATATTGGATTAGTGCATAATCTCAATGTTGTCCTGGTAGAGATGGAAGGCATCTAGAAAATTTTCCATGAGATATGGATGAATGTTGTTTTGGCTAAAGTAGTTGCATGATCATATATTTATGCATAAGAACTTGCTAGTATGAATATTCCTTATGAAATGTTTCTAACCATACAAATGCATTTGACTTGTAGGAAAGATCACATACATAATCGCCTACAAGAAAAGAAGAATGAGACTTGTTCCGAAGAACAAGTAATGATAGTTCAAGATGAAAAATAATATGATGAATGCAGTGACATCATTGATGCAGAACCTTCCAAGAAGAAAGGGAAGACCAGTTCAAGAAGAATAATGTCTAGAATGCAGTATCAATACATGAAGGAGATGGAAACATCGTGGAATACAAGGCAAGATCCGTAGCACGAGGCTTCTCATGAAAAGAAGGCATAAACTATGAAGAGACATTTGCAGCCAGTGGGAGTTGAGACACATGACAGACAGAATCATGTGTGCAAATGAAAGAAGGCCTTGTACGAGTTCAGAAGACACCCATGGGATAACACATACATGATGAGCTTGATGAAGATCTTAACCTTTGCTACAAGGTTGAAGATGAAATTCTATACACTAGATGGATACATAGAATATTAGTAGCATAGGAAGCTACTTGTCACTCCGGTATAGAATGTTTCAGTGCATAGAGTACAGAAGACAGAGGGAGTATGATGCTCCACTTCAGAGGGAGTGACTACAGAATATCTTGAGGTTTGACATGGTACAATAGGATGCATATATTATTGATAACTCTAGGATTTACTAAGAGTAAAGTGGATTCCAACCTTTGCTTCAAGGTTGAAGGCGGAAGACCAATGATTCTCTTGTTATGTGTCGATGCACTATTTTCTAGGCATGGAGGTGTGGCAGAATACGGATGGAATCTTCCTTGGACAAGGGAAGTATGCAGTAGAGATCCTAAATAGGTTTAGGATGATGGAATGCAAGGCCATGACCACACCTATGGCATCAAACATGAAGCTATTGAGTGATGCTTCATCAGAGACTGTTGGTGCTACAATGTAGCATCAGATGATTGGGTCCTTGACGAATACGAGACCAGATATTTTCTTTGCTGTGAACACATTGAGACATGTTCACCTGATGGTTGCAAAGCATGCAGGGGTACAGTTGATTATGGGCTCAAGTATGAGGTGACTCAAAATATTAACCTGGAAGGTTATGTTGATTCATATTGGGCAGGTAGTGCACTTCAAGGTGTTGCTTCAGTATGGGATCATGTGTGATCTCTTGGTTTAGCAGGAAGCAATCCTGTGTGGCACTAAGTACAGTTGAACCAAATTATGTCATGGCTTGTTCAGCTAGTTGTGAGGCAGTATGGCTGAGGAAGCTACTCTCTGATTTATTTGATCTCTAGATGGATGCTACTTGTATACATTGCAACAACCAGAGTTGTGTGAAGCTATCGGAGAACTTGGTGTTCCATGACAAGTTTAAGCATATCGAGATCAAGTATCACTATATCAGGGATATGGTGCAAAAAGGAGTAGTGAATCTCCAGTATGTTGCGACAGATGAACATATAGCTAACGTGTTGACAAAGCCATTGGCTAGGGTGAAGTTCGAGTACTTCAGGGAGAAGTTTGGTGTTCTCCAGATCAAGGTTCATTCCAAGGGGAAATGATGAGACCTAGAGCCATTATGACATGGTGAGAGGATTGGTTCCTTCCATGGTCAGATGTAAGGGTTGATCCATTCTGTCATGGTGAGAGGATTGGTTCCTTCCATGTCAGATGTGAGTGTTGAGCCATTCTGATGTGACTGTAGGATTGGTTACTACATGATCATATATAAGCATTCAATTCCATTCTTGGAATGGAGGTACCTGGTCATTTACCAGGAATACTCAGTCTAGGACTGAGGGCCTTTCTGATACGACTATAAGATGTAGTCTTACATGATCAGATGTGAGCGCATGGCCATTCTAATGTGATTGGGGGATTGGTTCCCACTTGTTTAGATATAAGGGTTGTTTCCATTCTTGGAATGGAGGCACCTGGTAAGTTACTAGGAAATCTTAGTCTAGGATTGAGGGCCTTTCTGATAGGATTGTAGGATTGGTTCCTACATGATCAGATGTGAGTACAGAGCCCTTCTGACATTGGTTGTCAGATGTAAGTGCAGAGCCCTTTCGGCATGAAGGATTGGCTCCTTGCATGGTAGAATATAAGTGCTAAGCCTTTCTGACATTGGTTTTCAGATGTAAGTGCAGAGCCTTTCAGCATGGAGGATTGCTTCCTCGCATGGCCGAGTGTAAGTGCTAAGCCTTTCCGACATTGGTTGATGGATGTGAGTCCTAGGCCTTTCTGACATGGTTGTGGGAGGTGTTCCCACATGGTCAGATGCGAGTGTTGGGCGTGCCTTTCTGATATGACTATAGGATTGGTTCCTACATGATCAGATGTAAGTGTTGGGTGGGCCATTCTGACTTAGGGTCAGATATAAGCATTGAAGAATACCTACATGGAGGCTAGGCCTACAACTAGCATGAAAAAGGGCTAGCTCTATAGAACTTCCTGTGACGAGAAGAATCATGAGATAGCACCCATGATGATGATCCAACAGTGATGATCCAGATCAAGTGATGATCTAGATCCATTGATGGTGATCCAGATTGAGTGATAATCTAGATCTAGTGATGGTGATCCATATCGAGTGATGATCTAGATCTAGTGGTGGTGATCTAGATCGAGTGATGATCCAGATCCAGTGATGATCTAGATCCAGTGATGATGATGCAGATCGATTGATGATCTAGATCCAGATGAAGATGACTTGAAGATGATGAGGACTTGATGTTGATCTAGATGATACAGAGAAGAAGACTTGTGCTGATATATTATGTCAAGAGAATACCTTCCTATTTAAGAGGGAGTGTTGATGTATTTGTAACTTCAGAATGTATTCATCTGTATATCTTATGTATTATACCCCGATGTTTATTCTGTGATGTGTCTGTAATGTATTTGAGTCATGTCATGCCCCGATGTTCCTATCAGGAGTTTCTATAATATAAACAAGTCATGTCAAGTCATTGTGGGTAACCCTCCTTTTGGTCAAGGGTTAAAGTCCCCGTAGTTGTGGGGCCCTAGGGTTATTAGAAAATCCTAGAGAAGTTGACCCTAGGTGATTCATTGTAAGTTGGGGCAATAGTCCCCACCATTGTGTTAAGGATAACCCTCCTTGTTGGTCAGAGGAGGCAAAGTCCCCACAAGTTGTGGGGCACTAGGGTTATTAGACACTCCTAGATATTTCGACTCTAGTAAGTAATTGTTAAGTGAGTCCAACATGTTGGAGTGGGTTTCAAGTGAACGAAAGAATATAAATAGACAGTGAGCCTCTCTATTTATCACACACACACTCACTTATTGAGGCACATGAGTGAGAGGAGAATTTGTTGGGACAAGAGAGAGACTACTACTGTCAGGAGATCATCTTTATGTTTTTGGGTTTTACTTTTGGTACTGATTCTATAACTGAGGAAGTTGCAGGGTTTTCTCCTTTATGGTTTCCCCGAGGAAGATTCTTTGTGTCTCTTGTCTCTTGTGTTTTATTGTTGTGCATGTTATTCTCTCAGTTAAATATCCTAAGATCATAATGCTAGCTTGAATGATAAAAATATAATAATAGGCACTTCATCTATAATTTTTTGAGACCACTAAAAATGGGTGACTTGGAAGGAAGAGGGGGTGGTAGTCCCAAGGGGCCTCATGGCGTTCTTGTCCTCCCTGTTGACCGACCTTGCACTCGAAGAGTGACCTGAGGATATACGGATGGGCTTAGTCCCATTGTGTTGAGATCCCATCACTCTTTCCTGGTCGAAGAGGAATACAGGTGTAAGGCAGTCACCTAGTAGGTCTACCATAGTTCATATTCATGTATGACATGTTTTAAATTTTTGTTCACAATTTACTGCTTTCATAAACAACTTACCCATGTTATAAGTTCTGTAATAAACCAAACAATCTTCGTGGAATATTCATAAACCATACAAGTGGCCACCAAGTGTAACAAAAATACAATGGACATGCACACAAATCATACCAAATAAAAAAACTGAAAGCAGTTCATGACGTTGAGCTAGCCATTAAAATTTATTAATTTACACTAATTCAAACACATGCAATCCTTGAGGACATAAGTCCTTGACTACCTTAACCGTGAGAAGTACTTGGGCTCACCCTAGAAAATCATTGTGAGGAGTACCACGGGAACCCCAAAGTAGCTGGCTGCTGAGAGGAATTTCCAAGTGAAACGGGAAACAACCCCTACCGATTGACTATCACTCCTGTGAGGAAAAAGCCAAGCATTGTCTTGTAACATCCCCGACCCTCCAACTCGCGAAGAGGACGCTACGGTGTCATTAAACAGCTGGGAAAAAATCCCCATGAACATGTACATACATATAATCTGAAATAAAAATGCTTAAAACATAAAACCTGCTAAGATGCATAATCACTCATATACACAGCGGAAGAAAACATACATTCATTCAAGCATTCAACATGTTCATCGTCATTCATTAAACAATAAATATAAATGCAGAGATGAAATGATCAAGAATACTTATCTTATAAAGGATTCGTCCCTCAACCAGCTACGTCGCTACAACGTTCCACCCAACCATAGGCCAGCATGCTCCTTAATCTCTCAGCAACGCTGCCACCCCCGAGCTGGGCATGATTTCCCAAGGAATAAGGAACAAGCAGGCTTACACATAGCCAAGGATACATAAAACACAGACAAAGCCAACATAGTTGGGTTTATCGGGCCATCAAGGGGATGGGAAAGGCTAAATGCTAAGCTGGTGAGCTCATTAAAGAGCGAAGGACACCTACACTAGAACTAGACTGATTTCTAGGACACAAACACACACCCAACACAAGGAAATCAGTCCCTTCTCTAATACACAGTCCCTTAGGCCCTGACCTCCCTTCCAGTGCTATTCAGGGGTTGTGGAGAAGAAATCCATCCCTCTAGCTTTGTCTATGTGGCTCCCAACACACCAAGTTTGTCAAGTAAACCAAGCCCTCATCCCTACTCCAACACAGCCCAAAGACCAACCACTACATACACGCAGCCAAACAAGCTATTCATAGCTTAGGTAGGGCAAAGCAACTCCTAATTTGTTCTTGGACCTATCATGGAAAAAAAAACTCCATAACAACCTACAGTAGCCCAAAACGTAGTAGCAAACACAACCAACAAAACATGGGGAGACAACAACCCGTTCTCAACAATGAAGTAACGGGGAATTTACATAGTCGGATGCAGGAAGTAAACAAACCCTCAACCCATTCCTAAGAAAGAACATACATATGGACCACATCTATAGGGAAAAATACACGCCTTCAGCCCCGAACGCTAATGGCCAAATCGGCACCCCCTTGCTCCCTCCGTGAGGAACCATGATGGAGAAGCCCAAATAGTGCGTGAGGATGCAGAATGTCTCTGCGTGAGATGAACAATCTTGGGAGAGTGGAAGAATGTCCCTTGCAGTTGTGGAGCGAATGGAATAATGGAGGATCCCCCAGGAATGATGGGGTAGTGGTTTCCTATCATCGTGAGGGTCAACCTGCTGGTAGAGTGTGTGTGTGGGAAACGACTGACAGTCCTACCACACTCCACTCCCTAGCAATAACTACCCCAACTAATAAGCAGAACTTTTAATGTGGTAGTTGGATGAGACAAGGGAAGGTGAACAAGTCAAAAAGGGTGGATGACACATGGATTTTCCCCCAAGGGCTCAAGGTTTAACAATTCCCCCTCCCTATCCTTAGGAATATCATGCCCTTTTCAATATGGTTGTAGTGAAATAGCTGGTTGGGGTTTATTTAATTAAAATCATATTTACATGATGGCAACTAATATGTGTTGTATACCACAATATACCATCGACAACGATTCTGTTCACGGAAACATAACACAACCATATCGATGGTGGGGCTTTTTCCTTTAGCTCCACACCATGATTCATTACAATATATACATCATGTACATTTAATGCAACGGGGTCAAAACCGGGGTGTTACATGTCTCCTGGCCATCTTGGTGGCCGAGTGACCAGCTGAAAGCCAATAGGAAGCCACTAAAACTGGGGTCCACAACGGCACTACCGTATTTCACCACCTGACATACCAACTAGACACAATTGATCCCCCAAATTCTTCCTCACACCTAAGAGGCAATCCACCACATTTCAGGTCCTTGAACCAACACTGTTGAGACCATTCTAGACGACCCTCCACATGGTCAGAAGGCCACACAGCCTCTAATTCAGACTAAAAATCATATCAATCTAAGCTAGATCTACACACTGCACCATATAGCCCTATGGCTGGTGCAAACCCGGATCCATTTTCTGGCTTGGTGATGGGTAGTGGACCCATGTCCATACCCCACACCACCACAAACACTCTTGTTAGAGGCCCTAGCACTCTCATGCAGACTGTCATAAGTCAGCTACCTCCACCCATACTTACCAGTCAAACTGTCCCACCTATCATGCCTAGGGGTAGTGGCTCGTCCACTAACACTGGGGACAGTGGCATGTCCATAGCTATGCCACAAGCACCCCCAGTCATGAAGGTAAATCATGTTCCTACAGAACCCACCACCATTGTTGGCCCATCACACATCAACCTTGGGTCAAACCTCCCCTTCATGGCACGCCTCAACCTGCCTGACTTAGCCAGGTTAAACAATGATCCCATCTGTCATCAAACCTTTTGGCCTCCCATGCCAACCAAATTCCCCTCAGACATCCCCAAGTTTGAAGGGAGGGCATGGGAGTGCCCCCAAAATCATATAATGATGTTTCACCTATGGTGCTCATCAAACAGCATCATAGATGATTCGATCTGACTCAGACTGTTCCAACGCACCCTCACATGTGTTGTAGCCAAGTGGTACATTGAGCTACCACAATACAAGTATCTAGATTTCAACTCCTTGGCCTTTATGTTTCTGCAATATTTCCAACTCCCTGTCAGATATGATGAAGGAGTGGAAATATTGCTATCTTGCTGCCAAAACACTGCGACCCACATCATCGACCACATCCATGAGTGGAGGCAGTGTCGCAGCTTGTGCAAGATCAAGCTTGATGATAGGATATTCCTGGATTGGTTCTTGAAAACCTTGCTTCCACCTATAGCCAAGAATGTTGCTTCCAAATTTCCCCAAATAGAGGAAGAGGCCATCTTGAAGGCCCAACAGTTTGACCTCATTTACACACAGTATGGATACCTCTACACCATCATTCCAGATGCTCCTCGTGCAGGTACCTCCTATCGGGATGCGTTGGGGGCATCCCATGCTGCAAATGGCATCATAGGCTCTGTCTCCCATCAACCACAGCATCACCTGGCACCACCTGTGTTACCACCGCAACCAAGCAACACCCCTAGCGTTTCCTACCCAAACCAAGCTCCTGATTATGCAAGAATGATATCCCAGTCCGAAGCTACAACCTCTTATGCACAACCTATGCCACAGCAGTAGACCCATGCACCTACTTGGATGGCACAACAATATGTGGGATAGATGCCCATGTTTGTAGCATCCCCAACCCCATAAGTCTACTATGCACCACCCGTGCAAGCCACCCAAACCCCCACCCTAGCTTCGCCTGCTCCTTTGGGAGAAGTGTTTGCACAACAAAATTGTCCCAACCAGCCATCCCCCAACAACCAACAAGGGAAAGCCAGAAATAACCGAGCCCGAAACCAAGGCAACAATCAACCATAGGGAGGCGGTCAACAACCAAATCCCCCCAACAATTCTGGGGAAAAATGGCCAGCCCAAAATCCTCAACAACCAAACACACCTAGACGCAACGTTCCATTGCACACAAACCAACCATGCAAGCTATATGAGGTCTATGGGCACTATACACACAAATGCCCCTTCATGGGTCACGCTAAGTAGGCCATTCACAATGAGGTTCAACATGTTACCAATACAGTAGCCCTAGATCAACCCAACCCAGCACCACCAGGTCCTCCACCCATGGTGCTCCAAAACCCATTTCTAGTCCAAGGACTGGTAGCAACTGTATCCACTCCCCAACCCAATCCCAACACCCCCGGGGCACCTCTGACAGCAGAAACATGTGTCCATCACCTGTTAGCCATGACAATTGACGAGGTCAACTTGCAGACCAGGAGAAATCAGTACGGAGCCAACACCGAACCCACTGACCCATCAGCGACATCCACATCGAAAATAGCCAATACACCTTGTCACTTACCCCCTTTTCCCCCATGCCCCCCCATACGACGGGAGGCCAACAATGCCATGGCTAGAGCTGCTGTGAGCTATAACATCGTGGATGACTTGGCCCAAACACCTACAGCCATGTCCTCCCTTGAGGTGCTCAAAATGTGCCTGCCGCAGTGAAAAGCATTGTTATCCACGCTTGATGCGGTGGAACCCTCTGATTCTAGATTGATCACATTTGATTTGGATCAAGGAGAACCCAGAATGCCATCCACCATCACCTTTCAAATTCAGGTCTCAATCCAGAATTTGGTGGTCCATCAATGCATCATCGATGAAGAGGCATCCACCTGTGTTATGTCAACATCTATCTGGCAGAAACTCACATCCCCTACCCTTCAACCGTCTACCACTACACTTCGCACCTATGATGGCCACCCCACCGGATCCCAAGGCATCCTTTCACATGTCCCCATCACTTTAGCAGGGAAGACAGTCCTAATTGACATAGAGGTGTTCAACACATACTTGGACTATAACCTGCTCTTGGGACGAAGCTACATGTACGCCATGAGAGTCGTGGCATCCACCATGTTCTGCCTTATGATGTTCCCTCATGATGGGAAAATTGTGACCGTGGATCAACTAACTTACCATGATCTGTAGGGGCCAACTACACCAACCAATGTCATCCCCACTTTGGATACTTCCTTCGAAAACATAGCCACTCCTTCATTGTTGGCTGTAGGTACCGGGTTTTTCCCTGATACGACCATGAGAACTTCCTTTCCATTCTTACCTCCCCCACCAGCACCAAGCAAGACTATGGATTTTTGCATGCTTTCATCCCACACTGCTGCACCAAAACTCCAACCGCAACCGTAGCACCAACCACAGTCGCAGCACCAACCACAGTTGTAGCTCCATCCACAGCTACAGCACCAACCACAGTCATAGCTCCATCCTTAGCTACAGCCCCATCCACAACCGCAACCCCATCCGCAGCCGCAACCTCAGTTACCACACAATCCTTTTCCTTTTCCTTTTCCTACCATTCGAGATCACGAGTAAGTCTGTCTTGGAAACCCACAATCTACGGGATTTCACACTGGGATTTACTTCATGGTACCTTGAACCACCTGCCCTACCTCTGAGCCCCCAAGATGTGTTGACTCATGTCCAACCAATTGAGATGAATTTGCACCTACCTTTGGGTCAATCAAAGACTCTTCCCGTCTCTAGGCCTACCCCTCTTCCTCCAACAGAGACTGGGGAAAAGGACACCAAAACCACAACCAATACCATTTACATGATCTCTAGCACCAGTTTCCCTTCCATCTTGTCAGCTATGGAAGATCCACTTGGTCTATCCCGGCACCACTTATGCGATGATGGAGAGATCTGTAGGACCACCTCCGGTTTTACCCCGTTCCCTTTCAACCATAGTGTGGAATCGGTTCTTCCCATTAAAGGAAAGATTTCATCACCCCGCCTTGCCAATGACCTTCATCTTGGCAAGGGAACATACCTCTTCCCTGACTCAGACGGTCGACTCTTGAAGAAGCCACGCAATGGGCTCCACCTCAAGAGAGTCTATGCATGATATAACCACTATGATTCCCTTATAGCGTAGTTTTTTCCTTTTTGTTTTACAACATTTTTACCACAAATCAGAAACCCTCCATTTAGGGGTAGCACCATTAGTTGCTAGTTCAAAGTCACCTGAAGCCTGTTCAAGACACCCCTCACACCTCCGGGCTCAAATTTCTATCTTCTAATGAGACCATCATCTCATGATTAACAAGTAATTTTCAGGAACACTTCCCAAAATTTACCTTGGTTTATGTACCACATTGTGATACAAGTGTCTCCAGACCTGTACTTCCATCAAAATTTCCTACCACAACTCATGCGGGACTCCAGACCACTCCTCGGAAGGCACATCATTTTATCATTTCAGCATATAACTATCTAATCCTCCCACTGCACCTTACGCGAGTTTTCGGACCATCACCCGGAGGGCGGATCATTTATTTTGCATGCATTTGGAATATGACTACCTCTGAACTTGCACTCACATCATATGTAGTCAATTCCATCCACCACAACTCACACATGACTCTCTTGACCTCTGTTTGAAATCCACCTTGGTTTGCGTGCCTCTGGCGCACCAACTCATGTGCCTCTACTATGATTTATCCCATGCATGTATTGGTATGTTTAAGAACCACCTGGTCCATCCATACTGCATGGATGACCTTTGGACCACTAATGGACAAACACTTAACCTCCTCTCACCAAATCAATGTAAAATCAACTGGCCCGCAACTACTTGGAATTCACTCGACTTAGTGATTTATACACTAACATCTATATGCACAAATGTCATTTAAATCTCTATTGATATCCTAGGAAACACATTAGAATAATGGGAAAATCCTCCTCCCTCCTAGGAATCTCATAGATAAAATAAAAATACTCATTTGTGGGATGGTACCTCAAACAAGACCAAGCATGAAAGCTTTCCTTCCATGATCCCAATTATGGATCAGCTACATGAATAAACATAAGTTACAATTAAGAAATATATCCTCCTTATAAAATTCAAGGATACCAACAACCATCAAAAGGATATGAGTCTCATCTATAATAGGATGAGGGTACAGATCCCTCTCACTCTCATCAGCCTCCCACTCACATATAAAGGTATATGTGTCACCATGTTGCTATCGATGTTGTTTTTTTCATTTCTATTTTCCTTTATTCACATACAAATTCATTAGGCACATATATCTATAAACTAAAAAAATTATACTAAATTAGCATCATTAATATTCATTAAAAAAAAATCCAAAACCAATTTATAAAAATCATTAGTAAACTTATTTTAAACAAACACACCAATAATGACGCATTATGGTATCTATGAGAACAGTGATGCCCTTAACTAAAATGAACATGCACTAATTGGTATGATAACCTTCTTTTAAATTATCGAGTGTGAGCAGTGCACCCCATCTTAAAAGAACACTATGACCAACTTCTCACATTATTATTAAGTTAAGAACCAACAATTCTGATATAATTTAATTTTCTAAATTTAACTATTAATGCTTTTATATGCACTAGCACCTCACACAATGCAGCCACACATTTAAGAGCACACAACAAAAGAAGGAATATTTTATATATTAAATTTATCTTATCGGTGTGCTTAAGATATAATAGAACAACACTAACAAATCATTCGTGCGTGATTCATACATTTTTCAAGTGCATTGACAAGCACAAGAAAATTCAATTTATTAAATTTAACTTGTTGGTGCACTTAAGATGCACTCGAGCACTAAAGACGTTGTGTCCATTCATTTATGAGTACAATGACAAGTAGAAGAAAATTAATGTGTTAAATTTAACTTGACGTTGTGTTGATTATGTATTAGCGTATTAGTGAATGTGGCGTTTGGTACCAAATATATTTGATATTTTTTAAAGCTTGACAATTATTCCAAAAAAGATTGGGCTTGAATGATTTCGCGTATAGAGAAACGGATGAATATTTGGTGCAACAGGTGGATCTCACGTGGGGGCAGGATGATCCTCATCAACTCTATCATCGATAACATTCATGTATACTGGTTCATTCTGTCTTTGGTACCTCCTAGCATTTTTTAGAATCTTAGGACTCTATGCAAAAACAAATTATGGGGAGGCATGGATAAGACACAAGTCTTCTCTTGGACCGCATGGAAAAACATCTCTCACCCCAAAGTATGAGGTGGATGGGGATTAAAGGATCTACCAAGATTTGCTAAAGCACTGGTTGCTAAGTGTGCTTGGAACATTGTCAGTGGTTCTGGTTTATGGAACCGTATCATTCAATATAAGTATATTTCTCCTATCTTTGTCACTGAATGAATCCGGGTACCTAATAAGTCCACACAACACTCTTCTATAATTTGGAAGGCAATTGTTAATTGTTTCAACCTCACTGGTGGATGGTTGGCCTAGAATATTGGCAACGGTAGATATGTAAGAATTGGGCAAGACCTATGGGTGGGAGGCAATGATTGTGTTCGCTTCCTTGTTGACATGATACACTTTTTTTCAGGTCGTGGCTTCACTCATTTACAGCAGATCCAAATTCAGAATTCTCCTTCTTTATCCTACCAGTGTTGGTTGTTGACAGCAGACCTCGATTTATCGGTTGGAGATGCTATCATTTGGGAGCAGTACACACAATATCTGCATAATTGTTTAGTACGCTTGTCAAATAAACCAANTACCAATGTTGGTTGTTGACAGCAGACCTCGATTTATCGGTTGGAGATGCTATCATTTGGGAGCAGTACACACAATATCTGCATAATTGTTTAGTACGCTTGTCAAATAAACCAAATATTATTCTTTGGACTAAAAACACAAAGGGTGGGTCATACTTACCTAATATGGGTTATCTGCATCTTAGAGAACTGGAGGATCTCCCCCAGCCTACTTGGTGGTGTCACAACATCTGGATGCTCTCCTTCCCTCTTAAAATCAAACTTTTTTTCATGCTAGTTTTAGATGGTAAGATACCGATTCAGGGAACCTTAACACATATTCTTAGCTAGGCCAAGTAGATGCCCATTATGCAAACTTGATTCAAAATCCATAGAACATCTTTTCATATCTTATTCATATGCATGGGAGGTGTGGAGAACTCTTACACACTTTGCAGGTATACCTCATTTTGGAATATGACTGATATCAAGCTGGCATGGAATGCCTAGACTAGTGGTCCTTTCTACTCTACTTTTTCTACTCTTCCTGTTTTTTTAGTTTGGGGAATATGGTTAGCACGGAACAAGAAGTTATTTTATGATATTCTCATATTGGCTCAAGTTTATGCAGGTTGCAGTTTTGGTATTTTTAAATATTTTCCTCTACATATTATTCATAAACCTTCTCGTGTCAACATTGCGCCCATCATGGATGACTCCTTTCCATGGGTCTTCGATGACGGTGCCTGCCAAGGTAGGCCACGGGTTGGTGGTGCCAGGGGTATTATCCATCTATCCTCTTCTAGATCTATACACATTGCAGATGGACTGGGGAATGTCTCCAATAATCAGGATGAATTTGCAGCAGTCAAAATCCTTTTGAGGCTTTCTCTTTCCCTTGGAGTGGATAGAATACAAGTACATGGAGACTCTTTACTGGTCGTGGATTGTCTTAAAGAACACAAGCCTCCCATGGATATTTTTATTCTTCCACTATTCGAGGACATCGACAGAGTCAAGATCCACTTTAATTATCTCTCCTTCTGGCATATTTACAGAGAATCTAATTCTAGGGCTGATTCTCTTGCCAAGAAAGGCCTGCTCCTGTCGGCTAGCTTCACAGATAAATGGGAGTTGTTTGATGGTCACATGGCCTCCTTGGGTCATTTTTATATTTCCATTTAATGGCTAGATACTTTATGTTTTGCTGAACTGATAGACAGTCAGTTTATTTTGATAGTATTTATGATAGGATTGCTTGAATAGTTTTCATTTGGTAGAAGCTAAGCACATAACCTTTATTTTGATGTGGAAGACATAATTATCATGTGTAATGACCCAGCGGTCCATTGAACATTATGGTTTTATCAATATAAAGCTATGATATTTTCTAAGGAAAAAACTATATATGTATTAGCATACCATTAATAGTGAGACCTATATAAACATCAATGGATGGCATGAGCCAGATGCACAATACGAACAATAACTTGGTTAAAAAGAAATAGGAAAGAATAAATTAAAGTTAAATAATAAAATAATAAAAATGTAAATTAGAGTATAAGAATCAATTTATTTAGTCTCTTCTTAGTTAACAAAGCATGGTTGATGCATAGACAACGAAACAAAATGGTACAATTTACAAAATTCCAAAATAAATTAAATCTATGTAAGCAAAGAAATTGAGAACACTACATTACATTAGCATTGCACAACAGGGTGATTGCAAGTAGATAGTTATTAGTGAGCATCAATGCTTGTATTATTTGAAGCACTGAAAAAAGTTACAAAAGAAATTATAGTTTGATATTTTTTTCACCCTAATAATATGATGTGCTTGATATCCCTATGCATTGGTGTGTTTGAAAGTATCTAACCCATTGATAATATTTTTTAATTATTTAGAACAAGCCCTCAACCTCTCAAGTAGGTTAAAGGAACAAATGACACGATGCATCAATAACATCATATCACATGGGGGATCAAATAAATTATGTGAAATATTATAGTCTCATATGGTATCTCAAAGTCATACTATAACTAATCCTTGGAAATCAATCATTGTACATATCGTATATGCCACATGATGGTGAAATATAGAATTTAGTCTACACATGTCTTAGGTCCCTATGCATGAGCCAACTGAGTGGCCTTAGCCACTTGTTCATCATGTTATGGTTAATCCTCACCAACATATGATTCAATATCTGCAACATAGTATACAACAATAATTAGAAAGTTAAAAGAAAACTTTACAATCAGTTACATGTGCATTAAATAAGAAAATAAATATGCAACTAGATTAAGGAAATGACAACAATAATATTACCTCTTCCATTTGGTGTCTCATCTTGACTAAATAAGTAGTTATAAAATCCTTCCCATTTATCCCTACATGTGGATATTGTACAAAATCAAGGGAATTATAGTCTTCACTAGCTGACAAATCCAAAACCTCTAAACTCACCAGCCTACACGATTACATTGGTTAGACCCACTTGGGAAACATTTGGCCCCACATGCACATACACACATCAGTCATCCACCTAGGAGGTACAGGTTATTTAATGCTAGCTATGCCATTGGAAACCTCTTAATAAATAAAGTAAATACCTGTAAAGCGAAGGGGAATACATATATCCCCCTAAACATGTTATGACAATGATCTAGAGAAATACAAATTATTGCAAAATAATGGTAGGCCACATTATCAATCTAAGTTTGTGAAATACACTATTTACATATTGAATTAGCAGGAAATTATTTTCTTCCCATCAATGGTATGGTGTGCTAATGTTATGACCATAATGGAAAAACACTTAACCTCTTCTCACCAAATCAATGTAAAATCAACTAACCCACAACAACTTGGAATTCACTCGGCTTAGTGATTTCTACACTAACATATATACGCACATATGTCATTTAACTCTCTATTGATATCCTAGGAAACACATTAGAAAAATGGGAAAATCCTCCTCCCTCCTAGGCATCTCGTAGATAAAATAAAAATCCTCATTTGTGGGATGGTACCTCAAATCAAGACCAAGCCTGAAAGCTTGCCTTCCATGATCCCAATGATGGATCAGATACATGAATAAACATAAGTTACCATTAAGAAATATATCCTCCTCATAAAATTTAAGGAGACTAACAACCATCAAAAGGATATGAGTCTCATCTATAATAGCATGAGGGTACAGATCCCTCTCCCTCTCATCAGCCTCCCACTCACATATAAAGGTGTATGTGTCACCATGTTGTTATCGATGTTGTTGTTTTCATTGTTATTGTCCTTTATTCACATACAAATTCATTAGGCACGTATATCTATAAACTAAAAAAATTATACTAAATTAGCATCAGTAATATTCATTAAATTTTGTTTTTCCAAAACCAATTTGTAAAACTCATTAGTAAACTTATTTTAAACAAACACACCAATAATGATGTATTATGATATCTATGAGAATAGTGATGCCCTTAACTAAAATGTACATGCACTAATTGGTATGATAAACTTCTTTTAAATTATCGAGCATGATCAGTGCACTCCCTCTTATAAGCGCACTATGACCAACTTCTTATATTATTATTAAGTTAAGAACCAACAATTCTAAGATAATTTAATTTTCTAAATTTAACTATTGATGCTTTTATATGCACTAGAGCACCTCACACAATGCATCCACACATTTAAGAGCACACAGCAAAAGAAGGAATATTATATATATATTAAATTTAGCTTGTCGGTGTGATTAAGATGTGATAGAACAACACTAACACTTCATTTGTGCGTGATTCATACATTTTTCAAGTGCATTGACAAACACAAGAAAATTCAATTTATTAAATTTAACTTGTTGGTGCACTTAAGATGCACTCGAGCACTATAGACGTTGTGTTCATTCATTTATGAGTACAATGACAAGTACAAGAAAATTAATGTGTTAAATTTTAACTTGATGTTGCATTGATTATGTATTAGCATGTCAGTGAATGTGGCGTTTGGTACCAGATATCTTTGATATTTTTTATAGCTCGACGATTATTCCAAAAAATATTGGGCTTGGCTTCTCGGGCGTATAGAGAACTGGATGAAGCTTTGGTGCAACAGGTGGATCTCACGTGGGGGCAGGATGATCCTCATCAACACTATCATCGAGGCCATTCCTGTACACTATCATCGAGTCCATTCCTGTATACTAGTTCATTCTGTATTCGGTACCTGTTAGCATTTTTCAGAGGCTTAGGACTCTATGCAAAAACAAATTATGGGGAGGCATGGATAAGACACAGGTCTTCTCTTGGACCGCATGGAAAAACATCTCTTTCCCCAAAGTATTATGTAGATGGGTATTAAAGGATCTACCAAGATTCGCTAAAGCACTGGTTGCTAAGTGTGCTTGGAACGTTGTCAGTGATTCTGGTTTATGGAACTGTGTCATTCAATATAAGTATATTTCTCCTCTCTCTGTCACCGAATGGATCTAGGTACCTGATAAGTCCACACAACACTCTTATATCATTTGGAAGGCGATTGTTAATTCTTTTGACCTCATTGGTGGACGGTTGGCCTGGAATATTGGCAGTGGTAGATATGTAAGAATTGGGCAAGACCCATGGGTGGGAAGCAATGATTTTGTTTGCTTCCCTACTGAAATGGTACACTTTTTTTCTGGTCGTGGCTTCACTCATTTACATCAGATCCACATTTAGAATGATCCTTCTTTATCCTATCAGTGTTTTTTTTTGGAATCGAACCTCGATTTATCGGCTAGATATGTTATCATTTGGGAGCAGTACACATAATATTTGTAGAATTGTTTGGTACACCTGTCAAATAAACTAGATATTCTTCTTTGGACTAAAAACACAAAGGGTAGGTCATACTTTCCTAATATGGGTTATTTGGATCTTAGAGAACTGGAGTATCTCCCCCATCCTACTTGGTGGTGTCACAACATCTGGATGCTTTCCTACCCTCTTAAAATATAACTTTTTTTCATGCTAGTTTTAGATGGTAAGATCCCAATTTGGGAAACCTTGACACATAGATTCTTAGCTAGGACCAGTAGATGCCCATTCTGCAAACTTGAGTCAGAATCCATAGAATATATTTTCATATCTCATTCATATGCACGGGAGGTGTGTAGAACTCTTACACACTTTGCAGGTATACCTTATTTTTGGAATATGACTGATATCAAGCTGGCATGGAAGGCCTAGACTAGTGGTCCTTTCTACTCGTGTTTCTCTTCCTGTTTTTGCAGTTTGGGGAATATGGTTAGCACGGAACAAAAATTTATTTTGATGATATTCTCATACTGGCTTAAGTTTATGCAGGTCGCAGTTTTGGTATTTTTAAAGCTTTTCCTCTGCATATTATTCATAAACCTGCTCGTGTCAACATTGCGCCCATCGTGGATAACTCCTTCCCATGGGTCTTCGTTGATGGTGCCTCCTAAGGCATTCCACAGGTCGATGGTGCTGGGGGTATTATCTGTCTCTACTTTTCTAGATTTATACACTTTGCAGCTGGACTGGGGGATGTCTCCAATAATCAGGCTAAATTTGCAGCAGTAAAAATCCTTTTGAGGCTTTCTCTTGCCCTTGGAGTGGACAGAATACAGGTACATGAAGACTCTTTGATGGTCGTGGATTGTCTTAAAGAACACAAGCCTCTCGTGGATATTTTTCTTCTTCCACTATTCGAGGGCATCGACAAAGTCAGGATCCACTTTAATTATCTCTCCTTCCATTATATTTACAAAGAATCTAATTCTGAGTTTGATGCTCCTTCCAAGAAAGGCCTGCTCCTGTCGGTTGGCTTCACAGATAAATGGGAGTTGTTTGATGGTCACATGGCCTCTTTGGGCCGTTGTTGTTTTTAGCTTTCCATTTAATGCCTAGATACTTTATGTTTTGTTGAACTGATAGACAGTCAGTTTATTTTGATAGTATTTATGATAGGATTTCTTGAATAGTTTTCATTTGGCAGAAGTTAAGCACATAACCTTTATTTTGATGTGGAAGACATAATTATGATGTGTAATGACCCAGCGGTCCATTGAACAATATGGTTTTATCAATATAAAGCTATGATATTTTCTAAGGAAAAAAAATAGGTATTAACATACCATTAACAATGAGACCTATATAAACATTAATGGATGACATGAGCCAAATGCACAAGACGAACAATAACTTGAAATTTAAAAAAAATGAAATTAAAATTAAATAATAAAATAATAAAAATGTAAATTAGAGTATAAAAATCTTAGTCTCTTCTTAGTTAACAAAGCATGGTTGTTGCATAGATGATGAAAAAAATGGTACAATTTGCAAAATTTCAAAATAAATTAAATCTATGTAAGCAAAGAAATTGAGAACACTACAATACATTAGCATTGCACAACAGGGTGATTGCAGGTGGATAGTTATTAGTGAGCATCAATGCTTGTATTATTTGAAGCACTGAAAAAAGTTACAAAAGAAATTATAGTTTGATATTTTTTCACCCTAATAATATGATGTGCTTGATATCCCTATGCTTTGGTGCATTTAAAGGTATCTAACCCATCGATAATATTTTTTAATTATTTTTTTTGAAAACTAATATTGTATTACAATAGCCTACAATGAAATGTAGGTGTACACGTCTTTAGTGCAACTATTATGTTATAGTACCAATGCTACATTTGTGATTTTTTAAAAACCAATATTTTGGTGTCAAGCCTTTTGGAGATTCATTGTGTGGAAAATTAGAGATTATCACTTCTGATTTTCCACACAGTGAATCTTCACAGAAGGCTCAACACCATGGAAACATCCAAACTCAGAAACTAATATTTTAATTTAAAAGATTTAAACCTAATTCGACATACCATATATTTGACACACGGATGTGTTTGTGATATTTTATTAGAAATGTGTGCAACATAACATCAATGCAAGAATATGTAGTGTGCACCAGTGCTATTATTAAGTTAGTGCACCAATGCTACAATGGTATATCTATAAAGTGCACTAGTAAAATTTTGTTAATTATTTGTTTAAATCGTTATTTCAATTAAAATATTTAAACCTAATCGTGTGCACAATATATCACTATGCATTGGTGAATTTATAGGTGTAGGGTGTCTCATATTCCCACTGGGTGTTTCTGCTGCGGCTCGGTGGGACTCCTGTACTCTCCCCTCTTTGTGATTCGGACCTTTGGGTGACCGGGCTAGGGTGGTGGCGGTTTCTTGTACTCTTTGTGTATTGAGGTGGTGGTTCTTCATGGTATTTTGGTCACCACCTTCATGAGACCAGTTCTGGTATTATGCAGGAACAGAACAACTTTTCATGATGGCGCCGAAAAAGAAACACCAAGGGCATCAAAGTCCTAGAGGGGCGTTACAGGTATGTTCTTGGACTCGACATTTATATGGAAAGGGTATCTGCTCTTTGCTCTCATGCTCTTATTGGACGCTTGGAGTATGCTCACATGAATAAATCCGAATGGATCGACTGGGCGACCACAAATTGGAAGCCTTTGATAGACTATGTTCCAACAATCAGTTTATTGTCCAGGGGTTGGATTGTTTTCGTTTTTCTTGATGAAGCACAATGCACTAAGATTTTGGAGGGCATGTGGCGTATGGGCTCTGGCTCCCTGGTGCTGAATCGGTGGCACCCCCTTTTCGATCCATTAAAAGAGCCGATTGTTAAGCGTCACCTTTGGGTTCTTTTACCCCATTTACCATTTCCCCTATGGAATAAAAATGTATTGGAAGGCATTGCAAATGCTATAGGTAGGTTTGTGGCGGTTGAGCCTGATTTTCTCCTGGTTTTCGACAAAAGGGTTGCAAAAGTACTGGTGGAAATGGATTTATCATCGGGTTTACCAGCTGATGTTGAAATTCTTTGCGGTGACCGGATTTTAGTACAAAAGTTGGACTATCTCAGAGTTCCCTTCCGGTGTAATATTTGTCACGAGACTGGACATCTCAGGCGTCACTGCCCTCTCCTTCAATATAAACAGGAAGACTCTGGCTCTGATATCCTTCAGATTAATGATAACAATAACTGCTGCATGCCCCGGTCACCATCAGGTACACAAGATAAGTCTTCCTTTCCTACTGTTTTGGAATCTGAATCTTTTCTTAAGGATGTCGATGGTCTTATTATGTCTCATTCAAAGGATACCCTGACCGATTTGTCCCGCCCCCTTACTAAGGTGCGTGAGACTCTATCCTCTCCCCAGTTGGACGACTCTCTATAGGGGATGTCTGCTTCTTTGTTTTTGTCCCCCACTGAATATGCCCTGGCCCCTGTCACTTGTTCACCAACCTTAGCCCTTGAGTCTCCTTACTCTTCTCCGATGAATGAATCTCGGCAGACGGTTACTTCTTCACATGATTTTTCCCCCGGCATTACTGCTTCTGACCACCTTCAGCCTATCACGACTGTCACGTCTCCCCCTTCTCTGATCTCATCTGCACATGTAGCTCCTTTTCCCTCACTCTCCTCATTAACCGATTTCCCACCCTTGGGGACTAGGACCACGGCTCCTATTTATTCCCCTTCACCTTCTAGTCCATCAAACTCACCTTATTTCTCTGATCCTTCACTCAAACACACTCTCTCCATTTTTACAGCTTCCACACCTACCTCTCCTTCAACTTTACCACTTAACTCCATATGTTTCTCCAATGTCACTATCCGAAAGAAAAAGAGAATAAGAAACTCTCTCCTGGTTCTCCCCCTTACATCCCCCTTTCTGTTCGTCTAAATGAAGCTGATGTTGTCATGCCTTCCCGGGGACTTAGAGCAATGTCTCCCCTTCGTGAAATCCCATGAAAATCATCTCCCTCAATCTTAGAGGCCTCGGTGGCAAGGCTAAACTACACCGCCTCCGCTCTCTCCTTCACTCTCTTAGGCCGGATATGATCCTTCTACAAGAAACCATGTGCAGCACCTTCCCAGCCCTCTTTGTCTTCTCAAAGCTCTTCCCTTCATGGGAGTTTTGTGCTACTGACACCAAAGGTCTTTCTGGTGGTCTCCTCACTGCTTGGGACCCTCAAAAAGTCAGATGTCGTGCATATCATACCTGTGTTGGTATCCTCCTGCAGGCTTCTTTTAGAGGTCTCACTTACCCTCTTTCTATCCTCAATGTTTATGGTCCCTATAAAAACCATGAATCTTTCTGGGATACGGCATTCTCCAGCGGCTTTCTCAACTCACCCAACCTGGTCCTTGGTGGTGATCTTAACCTGATTCTGCACTCAACAGAGGTCTGGCGTCACAATCCCTCACCGGATCCCCTTTCTGGGTATTTCTTATCCCTTTTCGAAGCTCTTGATTTACGGGACCTGGCCCCCATTGATGCAGGCCCCACGTGGCGTAATGGTCGTGCTGGATCCAATGGCATTAGCAAAAGACTGGACCGCTTTTTGATCTCGGGTACTTTGATCCCCTGCTTAGGGACCCATAGAGTCTGGACCCACTGCTCAGACATTTCTGACCACTACCCTATTATTTTGGAATGGGACAAACAACGTACCTCTTTTAATTACCCATTTAAGTTTAATAGATCTTGGCTTAATGATCAGGATTTTGTGGACTGGGTTTCTTCCTTTTGTCAACGACCTTCTCATCTTGACTCTGTATCTGTCCTGGACTCTCTCCTTCTCAAGTTGCGCATTCTCAAAACTGAAGCTAAACCTTGGATCAAGAATAAGCAATCAATTCTGGATGGGGACTTGAACAATATTGAAACTTCCATTTCCTCTATCCTTTCTAGCTCTTTTAGTGGTATTTTATCTTCTAGTGATCTGGAACAACTTACCCTTCTTAGAACTAAGAGAAAGTTGATTCTGGATCATTCCCTTCTCTCCTGGCAACTTAAGAGCAGAACTAAATGGAATCTAGGAGGTGACTCAAATACGAAATACTTTCATATGCTTGCATCTGGTCGTCGTAACCTAAACACTATTTGGTCCCTTCATGACGAGGCTGGTATATCCTTTGAGGACGAAACATCTCTCAAAGATCTGGGGGAAGCTCATTTTGCTAATATTTTCAAAGATGATGGGGGTACTAGTATTTACCATCAACTTAAGGTCATCCTTCTCTATCCTAGGATGATTCCAGTGGAAAGGGATGAGGACCTTACCTGTGGGGTTTCACTTGGGGAAATTGAATCAGCACTTAAGTCATTTAAAAAAGATAGGAGCCCTAGCCTGGATGGCTGGCCTGTTGAGTTTTACCTGCATTTCTTTGATCTTTTGGGGCCGGATCTTTTATCTGCTGTAGATCTGACCAGAGTCTCTGGTATCATTCCAATCTCACTGAACACCACCTTTATTACCCTTATTCCCAAAAAGTACAAGCCACAGACTTTTGCTGATTTTAGACCCATTTCACTTTGCAATCTTCTGTACAAACTTATCTCCAAAGTCATTGCTGTCAGAATCAAACCCTTCTTGAAATCAGGTATATCACAGGAACAATATGGGTTTCTCAAAAACCGCCAGATCGTTGATCCCATAGGCATTGTTCAGGAATCTCTTCACTCCATCAAATCCAAGAATCTTTGTGCTTTTATCATTAAGCTGGATCTTATCAAGGCTTTTGACAGAGTAAATTGGACCTTTATCTACCTTATCTTGATTCAGATTGGTACACCACTACAAACTGTCAACTGGATTATGGGATGTATCTCATCTTCTACCTTTGTTGTTCTTATCAATGGTACTCCCACCAATTTTTTTCCTGCCTCGCGTGGAATCCGCCAAGGATGCCCTCTCTCACCTTTACTTTTCATACTTGTCATTGAGGGTCTCAGCCTGTTAATTGCCGATGCACATAGTCGTGGTCTTATCCGTGGAGTCAAAATATCCTCTTCACTTGCCCTGACCCATCTTCTTTTTGTTGATGATGTTATCCTTTTGGGTGCTAGATCTCTTCAAGAATGGGCAGCCTTTGATGTGATTTTGGATACATTTTGTAAAGCCTCTGGTATGTCAATAAGTCTGGATAAATCTGTTCTTCTGCATAACTGTATTCCTGCTCTTGAGCTCAATAATCTCATCACTATAGTCCCTTATAAACTATTCCCCATTACCATGGGTTTCAAATATCTTGGGTTTTTCATTAAACCTCTGGGATATAGGACAAAGGATTGGTATTGGCTTGTACAAAAATTCTAAAAGAAAATCTGTTTATGGACACATAAGCTCCTATCCCTGGGAGGCAGATTGGTTCTGGTGCAAGCAGTTCTCTCCAGCATTCCTGTATATTGGATGGGTTTAGCCCCTCTGCCGGTCTCTATTTTGCATAAATTGAGAAGTATTATTTTTGCTTTCCTATGGGGATCACATGGAAATACTCGAAAATACCACCTTGCTAGCTGGTCGGACATATCACTGCCAAAGAAATTCAAAGGTTGGGGAATTAAAAATTTACTCTGGTTTAGCATTTCTCTCCGTCTTAAGACTTTTTGGAGAGTCTTGTTCAGTGATAGTCTTTGGTATCGGGTTCTTATTACTAAATATTTGAGGCAGTCCTCTGTCACCTCATGGCTCCGAGAGAAAAAATTATGTACGAGGGGTGTATCAGCTATTTGGAGAGGGTTTATTCAAACACTTCCTTGGATGGGTCCTCAACTTACCTGGCTTGTGGGAAATGGTAACGATATTTTGATTGGTACAGACCCTATGATTGGTAACTCTGCGTCTTTCTTCTTCCCTAAATACTTTCGATCTTATCTGGAGGATCTGGGAATTATTACCCTTGCTCAGGCACATAGTTCATTATCTGATGCTCATCATTACTGGTATTCTGCTGAGTAGTTATATATTGATGGTGAATGGAAAAATATATGGAATGCATAAATCAGGTGCCTGGATCTGAACGGTATTAGACTAACCAATGTACCTGATTCTCTGATCTGGAATTATAATAAGAACAACGGTTTGGTCACTGCTGATAAAGTGTATGAATACATTGTCAATTCTATCCAGCCAGACCTGGGAAGCGGTTTGTACAATACTCTTTGGTCAAAACTCCTCCCAAGGAAGATTGGTTGTTTTACATGGTTGGTTTTAAATAATAAAATCCTTACAAGGGACAATTTGCAGAAGAAAGGTAAAATTGGTCCGGGCATTTGTTCCATGTGTTTCGCAAATGATGAGTCTATACATCATATTTTTATTTGTTGTCCAATCTGGAGATGTATTCTGGCGGCTGTATGTGATCAGCTACAGCATTGTATTCCCCCTGTTACAGATTCTATTTTGGCCTTCTTTGAGGACTGGGCTGCTTCTCATCATCACAGCTCGGCACTTTTTTATATCCCACATCTTGCGATTTGGGCTATCTGGAAAGCCCGTAATAGAGCTGTCTTCGATGGTATAAGGATTAATATTATGGTGGTTATGCATCAGATTTTAAATGCTTTCCATATTACTTTCTCTCGGTCTATATCAAAAGGCAGGAAAAAGAAATCTGACAGAAGGATCGGGCCTAGACCACACATGATATTTCCATGTGGGTTTTTTTATGGTGTTGCAAATTCTATAGCTGCTGGCATTGGATATTGTATATTCCTCAATGAGAACCACCATCTTGAATTCGCGCTAGGGATTGGACAGGGGACCAATACAAAAGCAGAACTACTTGGCCTCTGGGCAGTTCTGTACTCATCCCAAATGATCAGTATACCTTTGTCCCACATTTTTGGTGACTCACAAGTCATTGTCAACTGGGCAAACGGTAATTCTGCCCTTTCCCCACCAGAGCTCTTCCACTGGTGTATGGATTCACAAAAGCTTCTTAAAAGATTCATTGATCTCTCCATCATTCACATCTTTCGGGAATTCAATGAGATTGCAGACCGTCTTTCCAAACTAGCACTCATGTACTCCCCTGGATTTGGGTATTTTCACGAATTTTTTGATGACCATTTGGTCTATAGTGATTCTTATCATCTTTTCTGAGTGTATATGGGGTATTTGCCCTATCTTTCTAGATATACACTGTTTGTTTGACTGAGTGCTTCTTTGGCCTGCAGCACTGTTCTCATGTATCCTGATAGATGGGAATGATGATGGATGATCATCTTCATGATGAAGCGGATTTCTGATGGGAACACATGTTTATTGTACCCCCTTCCCCCTGGTGGCAATTCGACGTGTTTCTCATTTGCCATGATGTATTATTGCTGATGTACCCCTTTTTGGGTGGTTGTTAAAAAGGCCCTTTGATTCTTAATAAAGAATATCAAGGACTGATTTTTTCTTACTGAAAAAAAAGGGATCATCCAGAATATTTTTTTTTTTTAAACCTCTATTTTATTACAAATGATTGCAACCTCACATTAGAGTGCATGTCCATTGTGTGATAATTGTGGATATAGGGAAGCGATAATAATTTTTCTAAATCAATATTTTAATTCAAAATGTTTAAACATAAATTTGTGTGTCATATAACACAATGCACTAGTGCATGTATATGGAAAACACACATCGAATATAGTTTGTTTTAATTATTTTAAACCATTACACATTAGTGCAACTTAATGTCAATGTGTGTGTTTGTGTACATACATGTGATTATTAAGTTAGTGCACTAATGCGATAAATATGGTTTAAGTATATCAAATATAAAGCATTTGCTAAAACCTCCAGGCACTTTTCTCTACTAGAAACTTTCATTATAAATGGAGAAAGGAAAAGTGATACTACAAAAACATATTTTAGATATTGGTTTTTTACCGTGGTGTGGAAAGTATTATGTAACAAATGTACACAAGTGACTTGAGTTAGAGGATGAATATACCATGATTAAGATTGATCAATATGAGCATAATTAAAGTGGATACAAAAAATTCATAGCCTTGATATCAATTATTTTGGTATGAGTCACTTAAATCGAAGTGTTTGCAATTTTTTTATACCCAATTACTCGTCATTTCTAGCTCCAAAAAAGGGGATAATTCTATCGATTGTTTTATTGTTTCATAGTCAATCATTATTTTTCAACTAGTGTTAGGTCATAAAAGATATCAAATACGTTAGATAGATGGTGTTGGAGGAGCTATTCGGCTTAGCCGATTAGACTCGTTAGTCGACTAATTGTAGATTAGGTCGGCCTCATCGGTCATGTCGATTGAGTGAACCGACAGGTAGTTACCATAATTGTTTTGTAATTGTATAAATAAGATGTTGAGCCGGATAAGAACTCTATTTTCTTTATTGTATGAACCCACATGTGTATTGAGTAATATAACTTGTTATTTTATCCACTATTATTGTCTCTTGTATTTGTTATGTTTATATGATTATTTATGTGTATTACTGGTAACCTTGCAATCTGAGTGATTACAACATTGGTTTTGTTTCTGGTAGTACATATATGGATGAAATGACCATGAGAAGATGATCTCATAACAAGATATTAAGGATTGGTGGGAGCATAAAATCATGAAATATTTGTAGAATTACGCTCAGAGAAACAGACTAACTATTGCGCAAGCTAAGGAGAAATTCTTCTCCGAGACACATGAGAAGTTTGTAGAATCTGTACCTTAGTCTCTGAAGAAGTTACTCGATGAAAAATATGGTAGACACTAAAGAGAAAGAGTTACTCCAGGTCCGATGAGAGGTGGACGTACAAATTTGTCGAAGTGGTTTGAAAAAATCGCAGACGATTTTTGTGAAGAACGAGCCATGGAAGAAAGAGTCTCTGTCGAGAGTATCAAAGAGAGGCTCTATAACGACTTCACCAGATAGTTTCTTTGATAACTACTGACTCTTTTGTTTAAGTTACTGATCGACAAGGGAGCATGCCACATTGTTGAGCCTCGTCCATCATTAATCAAACCGCCATCAGACACTAACTAGGTAGAAAAGAAAAAAGTGTAGGAGAAATTTGTTGCAGAAAGAGAGTCAGAATACTTTCTGAGAAAATAGACAGATTCACTCGGGCTTACTAAAGCGTCGGGTAGGATATGGGGGGACAGATGGTCTTGTTTTGGGGTAGAGTAGAGGAATTCTAGTCGACTGTGAAATCCACCTCCAACAATGAAAAGTCGATCCAAGAAAGAAATAATTCAGACAGTGACTCACAAAAGCACTCCGGATTTACAGAAAATAGAAATAGAGAAGAGGCAGAAGATAAGGGAGGAACTTAGAGAGAAAGTTGTCATGTTCCAGAGAAGAATGGCCACCAGAGTGACAAAGCATGAGGAAAATCCGTCAGAGTTGGGTCATGACCAACAAGAAGAGGACGTAGATGAAGAATTGTCATCGATGGAAGAATATATGTGGATAGAGTAGCATGAATCTCTCCAAATTGAGATACCCCAATATATAAGACCTCTATCTCCAATAAATTCTTACTTGAGTGCCCGAGTGCAGGCCATTGTCGAAGAAGAACTAAGACTACGAGCTGGCGAGTTCAATGTATGGAGTCAACTAGACAATGAAGGAAATGATGTCGACCATCATGTAATTCACCGACCGGAGGAAGGAAACTGGGTTACATTTCAATTGTACCCATCTAACCACAGTATCCACCTACTCTACCTAGAACATGAAGGAGCACTCCCCCATCCAAACACAATTTTAGAGAATACAGATCAGTCGAACTCACAAGGAAGGATATCCCAGTTACAGCAATTCACTTGGATATCAACAGAAGGAGTTGAACTAGACCGACAACTTCTCAAGAATGAACCAAAAAACAAAACTTCTGACGAAAATGAAATTTTCATCAAAAAAAGTTGTGAGCAACACAGGGTTACAGAGAGTATCCCACCACCACCTAAAGGAGACGACAACATTGAATACATGGGGCACAACACCGCACACATCCCCCTCTATGAGGGTGATGAGGATCCCAGGAGACATTGGTTTGTCTCTGAATCAACATGGGAATCAAACACAATAACAAATGGAGATTGACAGAGGGCACAATTCACTGGTGCTTTGTGAAAGCGAGCACTTACTTGGTACATGACATACACTGAGAAAACGCTTAATGCCACCAAGGGAGAATTTAAGAAGCAATTTTTATCATTCTTCAAAACCCCAGATGCAAAGCATCTAGCGGCAAAAAAGTTAAAGATGACAATCCAGAAACTGACAGAGACTATCCAAGAGTATGATAAAAGACTGAAAGACCTACTCAGTCAACTGTATTATAACATAGATGAACAATTATTAATCCAATGGTTTCTTGCAGGGATTTCCAAGAATATATGGAAGCACATTAGTATGGACACATTCAATACATATGAAGACGCACTCACAAAGGCGTTGGATGTCGAGATGGACAAGGACTACCTAGCGCACCCTATGGACAACCATATAGAAGAACAATTAGAAATAATGCAAAAATCATTACGGGAACTTAAACTCAAAGCACAAGACATCTGGTGGAAAAAATGCTCGATGGCTGGACATACTAAAGACAATTGTCGACAAGACATCAGGTAACAAGATGTACGTTTTGTTCAAACAAAATGATTTTATGACATCTTCCAAGATCATGGGCTACACGTGACAAAATATTTTATGTTCAATATGAAAAATGAAAAAGCTTCCTGGTGTGCAATTTGTGAAGTCAAAATCCACGCAACAGCCGGCTGTCACTTGAACCAGAAGAACGGACAGAACTACCACATAGTTTATCAAACAAATGTTGTTGCACATAGCAATAATAATAGTGAACAGAATGATCAAAGCAACCAAAGATACGAAGTCCATAGATATGAGCGTCGGTACGATAATAATCATCATGGTGGATATGCAAGTCAAGGCTGATTCTTTGAAAGTCGAGACAACAGACCACGACGACCACTCTAGGGCTTCATGTGCTACAATGAAGGTCACTGGTATTCAGACTGTCCATACAAAGACAGACTGATCTAAAATTGTGTACAAGTTGTAGTGTTGGTGATCACTCTTTAGAGGATTGTCCCACCATGCTCGAAAAAATTAATAAAAAGAAGAATGTTAATGTCTTGTTGTGTGTTCAAAAGTGTGATGTAATTCGAACAAAGAATTTGCAAATAGTCACTAAACAAGGAACAAAAAATGGTAATGATAATCCAAGAATAAGTAAGATAAAGAGAAAAGATGACTACCCTAATCATATAAAGAAAAAGCAATTATGTAACAATGCATCAAATAAGTTTCAAGAATTAGCTACACAAGAAGCAATCGATGATAGTCGATTGAATATATCTCAAGAACTACTTAACTTAATACGTAATGATAACTCAATAGCACAATTTATTGATATATTATACAATATTAAGAACAAATATGGCATGGATAAAAAAACTAAGAATATATGTAAGCCTAAACAAAAAAGATAAGAGTGATGCTGACCCACTAGTCAACTTAGAAATCGAAGGATATCATGTCCGACAAGTTGTTCTCAACTTTGGATCTCAAGTGAACATTATGACAAGAGATACATGGGAACAATTGGGTAGACCTCGACTTAGTGAATCGAGAATATATTTAAAATTAACCGACCAAGGACTCATCGAACCTATTGGGGTATGGAGAAACATTGACACAACCATAAAAGGAATTACCACAAAAGCTAACTTTGAAATCATTAACCCTAAGGAAGGATCTAGCTCCTTTCCAACCTTAGTGGGCCGGCCATGGGGTCGTAAGATGAAGGCATCGATTTCATTAGATAAAAAATGGATAAAGCTTAATGGAAATGGGAAGAAAGTAATTATTCCTATTCATCCTTCACAAGGTGAACCATGGATAGAACCCATAGATGAAGAAGTCGATGTCCGACAACTATATAAAATACAGAACAACGAAGACTATACCGAACCAAATACATATGGGGAACTTCATCTACGAAACCAAGACTCAGTGGGGTATAACTCAAATGCACAACTATACGACTGGGATATGGAAAACTATGAAACTCAAGCAAGGGGATGCTGGACCATTCAGGTCATCCAGAGAAAACTAACACGTCAATGTTTTTCTGTGTCCATCATACCAAAGTTATTCGAAAGAAAAATTAGGGAATACCCTTCTTTAGCGCCAATCAAAATAGAAAGCAGATAGTCTCTTTGGTATAAAGAGAGACAATCACCAGTCCTGCTTATTGAACAAGTTTCCAAAAACATAGGTAAACACGACCGACTTCAAATCCTGGTCAAAACGTTTACATGACAAGTTGCTTGATGGTGGGATACCCATCAATCGAGACTAAAAATGTGGACGACAACTTCAACATACTTCGCCGAAATATTTGGAGGGAAGAAGCTAACAAAACAGACACAAATACCACTCCTCACACAAGGACAAGACCCCAAAAATCACATAAGAATATGTGAAAAGGAATGGAGAAGACTTGGTTACAAAGATGAATGAATATGGCCACACCTATTTCCATCAACATTAGATGATTTACCAAATAAGTGGTATAATATGGAAGAAGCATGAGGAGAAATGTTCTTATGGGACAAGGTCAAAGAAAACTTCACCAAGGACTTCAAATTGATATTGGAAGATGAAAAACTAGTTGAAGCAACAAAATAGATAAAAACATTTATACAACTGACTGTTCCTAACAGTTCAACACAAACTCATAGCCCACCAAAATCATCATGCAATAGCATTCGGTCTAATAAAATACCACAGTCGATAAGACTTCGACTAGAAACCAAGCGTACAAATGGAAAAATATTTCAGTGGAAATCTGATCATCCGAAAACAACAAAACAAATTAGAACAATATTCAAAATCATATCAAAAGAAGATACCGATCGGATGACAGCAGAAGACTTCCCAACATCATTTTCACAATTCAAGGAAGGAATTCGACAAATCAATGAAGGCAAGGCACCATAATGGATGGACGCAAAGGTTAAAACGAAAGAAGTTGACATCTCCAATGATGATAGACCAAAAATGGAAAGAATATGAGACTATTGGAATGAGTAGATAGCATAAATTTTTAACTTATTAAAAGAATTTCGGGATGTCTTCACACGGAAATATAAAGCCCTTAAAGGGTTAGTACATGAAATGGGTGAAATGAAGATTGATATAAAACCTGATGCAAGACCTGTAAAGAAAAGGCCTTACAAATTGGCTCACAAATATAAAGAGATAGTGAAAAAAGAGATCGACAATATGTTAGCAGCCAAAATCAATGCTGACAAGAGCAGATGTTGCACAACACAAAGAAAAATCTCGGAGGAAAAGAAAAAGAAAGAAGAGAAGGAACAACAGTAGATAACATCAGCCATCCACCTGGCCCAGCTAGGGTCGACCACAACAGTGGATACACATAAAATCAAGGATGATGAATTGGATCGACTATTGGAGGCCCTTAACAAAGAGCCCAGAGAAAGGAAAGCAAGAAGACATGCATAGATTGAAAAACTTAAAGCAAAACAAGTCGAATTCCTCACAAAATGCAGAGATTTGACACAAGCAATCATTCTAGTAGCAGAGGACGTTGACACCGACAAATCGTTGGAATAGGCATACCAACTATTTGAAAGTGTCGTGTCTAGTCTGCAAACTCAGCTACATGCAAGGAAAGAAGAGCAGAGGGAACAAACCTCTGTGTTGTTAAGAAATCAATTTACAACGTTCTCAGAAGCTCACAAAGTGCTGAAAGAACACTTTGAGGAATCCAATGTCAAAGAAGAAGTCCTGAAAAGTTGGCTCACCTACTACAACAAAGTATTTCAGCAGTTAAGGAATAAACAGGAGAGAATTAAATCACTTCAGATCCAACGAGGTGACACAGAAGCAATGAACAAAACAATTCAAGACCAACTTATGTTAGAAACAACAAAACTGGACAAACTTGAGAAACAAGCACACCAATGGTTAACTCAATCCAATCCTAGCTTGAACAGCCTCAACAAGTTTCACCCGCACATGAAGATATTACTTGACACTGCAGAGAAGAAAGCACGGTTTTTAGGCCCCGACATAAATAATATTGTAGACTTATCAATACAAGAGAAGATGTTGAACTTGTCAAGCATCACAACCTTGACCATCGATATCCAAAAAGCACTCTGCAATTGGGAAGAATTTCAGCACTAGCTAGGAGTCACAGTAGAATCAATTGTGGAGATTTGCGTATAGAAACGACCATCAATCCAATAGCATAGTCCATAGACAAAGCAATTGTAGAAACCACATAAGACAGTTAATTTTGTTACCTCCCATAATTCTTCGGGATGAAGAAAGGTTTTGTTCCTAGGGGAGATGTTGGAGGAGCTAGTTGGCTTAGACAACTAGACTCGTTAGCCGACTTATTGTAGATTAGGTTGGCCTCATCAGTCCTGTCGGTTGAGTGAACGAACAAGTAGCTACCATAACTTTTTTGTAAATGTATAAATAGGTTGTTGATCGAGATAAGAACTCGGTTCAGTTTATTGTATGAACCCAAATGTGTATTGAGTAATATAAGTTGTTATTCTATCCACTATTCTTGTCTCTTGTATCTGTTATGTTTATATGATTCTTTATGTGTATTACTGGTAACCTTGCAATCTGAGTGATTACAATAGATTGTTACTTGACTATTGTATGGTCTCAATGATGTGATCTTTGCTCCAATGACTAATAAGGCTAAGTTATTGGATTGTTTCCCATGTAAAACGATAATTTTGATAGATACTTATAGTGTGATTCATGGAATCATGACACAAGTATGGTGTAATTCATGGAATAATGACACAAGTTATTACTTGAGTTTATGATTGAATATGCTTATTGTTTTATCTTTATTTTCAATAATTCAAGATTATAATCAAAATTGAAAAAAGGTTATTTTATTTCAATACTATCTTAAATGTTATGTTCATTTAAATTAAGTTTTATGTGAGATTATCTTTACTTCAATTGATAAAAGTATTATTATTTATTTACAGATGAGGTCCATTTTAAACTACATAGTAATGTTCAATATTTACCAAAAAATTATTACAAATCACTAACTCAATAATTAAGAATAAAACATAAACTTAACAAATAATATAAAATAAATAATCACATAAGTTTGAAGTTTTCCAATAAAAGCACATACAGTTTCAATGTTATTTTATAAAATATTTGAAAAAAAAATTATTTATTTTAATGTAAGAAATGTTTAAAAAATTAAACTAATAATAAAAATACATTTTACTCTTTCTTTTTTTTAATTTTACTTTAATATTACTCTTTATTTAATATAAGTACACATACCCTACCTCTCGTGCTTCAAATATATAATTTCCAATAAAAAAAACATATATCTTGCCAAATAAGCCAACAAACTTAATATTTTAAAATTATTAAATTAAAAATATCAAAATAATAAAAAATTAATTGTTTTTTCAAATTGAACTATAAATTTATTTACTCTTAAATTGTATTATTAAATTAAATTAATATATAAATATTTGATTTATATAAATTGTAGTATTAAATTAAATTAAATTAATACATAACTATTTGATTTATATATGTAAAAATTGTTGTAAAATAGAGTTTTAAATATTTTAAACACAACATGTTGAAATATCACTGTTACAAAGTATCATTATCAAGTTTACCACGTGTTGCATCTACTCTACCCTTTCTCCACCTAATTTTGATCAATCATCTTTTGAAATATGATAATTTATGTCACTATTATTGCCTATAAATGGTGATATTGTATTTGTATAAACACTCGAGTACTAAAAACCAAAATTATTATTATACTCATCCAAAAGTCAACACCATATTATTATTATTATTAAACTATAGACCTCTGCTATAGTAGTGATGGTATAGGGGTGCATAGTATATGAGTATCTCTATTATGTTATTCAATACATCAATCATATATACAACACACCAAGTGAAATAGTTTGGATGACAAACATGACGAGGACACAGGGGAAGGGGAACTACTCCAAACAAGTGCATGATAAAGAATAATTCAATTATATTTTGCTAGTTTTCTATGGAGTACCATTTTACATTGAACTTGATAATACATATTTGATCTCACATTATATTTTATATTCATGAATACATCAACGAATTTGGAAATTGGCACTTACAACAATTTGTTCTTTACAACATGGAAGCAACACAACCATGAGTCGTGTTGTATGAAAAGAAGAGAATAAAATGGGATAGTGATAGGAAATAATTCAAATATTTGAATAACAGAAGCATATATTATCTTAATCATTTAAAATAAAATATGCCAACGATATATCCCAATAGCTAGGTGGTTAACCAAATTAAAGAGAAATATGATGCATACATTGTTTATTTCATAATGCATATTTGAATTATAAAATGTATTATGTTTTTATTAACGATCTAGTTGTTGGACATATAGAACCATCCTTTGTTTTTTTTATAGGTGCATGTATTCCCATTTATATGGGCATATGGAAATATTTTTTTTTCACTAACAAAGTTGATTAAGAGCCTGTCACACTTTACTATGGAGTGGAGGTCGATTTCAACCAATCTAGTCATGCTAACCACCATGATCATACATCTAATAGAGGGGAAGTTGGGTTACATAAAAAAAAGGTACAAGAAATCATCCAAGTGGACTCCTCATATTTCCAATGCTTTATATTTAGGTGCAAATGGTGGGATACCTTTCACTGTAATAATGTAAAGGAAAATCATGGTAGTGGGCCAATACGTATAAACTCGAAAAGGATGTAGGATGAAAAGGGGCCTTATATTTTCTCATAACATTGTAACCAAGTGTTTTAGTACCTAAATGTGTTGGATAGGAATTGTTGTTTTGTACTAAGACATTATCCAACATCAAAATGTCTATTTTAGAACAAAAGCATTATCATGCGAGGTGAAGAAGATAATCAAGGTGATGACAACAAAGAGTGATATGTATATGTTTTATTTCAGCATTTTTGTTGTGTATGTATCATTTTATTATGGTTTTCCATAATTTAGGAAAAAATATTCAATTTATGATGTTGGATATGGAAAGTTATCAACCACTTCCAACCATCTTCTTGAAACAAAATTAAAGCGTTTTGGAACTTCTAAGTTCTTTCATGAATTATGAATCATTTTTAATAGTAAGGTGTACAAGGTTTTTTTTTAAGATTGATATTGACAGCCATTATCATTAAGGTTAGTTTAATTGAAGATCTTTTATCTATTTTTTAATATTTAATAACATAAAATTATTTTCATGACTTAATATAATCTTTAATCAAACAAACTTATTTTAAAAATTAATTAATTTTGATTTAAAAGTATTTTCCATGATTTAATATGTAAGATCTTATCAGTGTCTATAACATTAATATTACAATTATCATTGTCATGGTCTATTAGTTGAATTTAAATTGTTTAATCCCTTTATATATTCAATATAATAATTTAGAATTATTTTCATGATTTAATAAGAGATTTAAATTAAGATATGATTAAAATTGTTTTCATGATTTAATATGCAATATGTTACCACTATAAGTAATATTAATATTAACAATTATTATCATTAAGGCCCCTTTAGATGAGGATCTTCTTCTCTCCTTTTATACTTATTATAATAATTTAGAATTTTTTTCATGATTTAATAGATTACTTATAAAACAAATTGATTTAAAATTTATTTCATGGTTTGATATGCAAGATGTTATCACTATATAAAATTGGATGAATAATTCTCGACATATTTAATTAGATAATTATAATTTGATCAAAATTAATACTAAGCCAGTAAAAACAATGAACTATAAATTTAAAAATATCATGTAATCCAAAAGGTTGATTCAAAAAAATAATCAAATTGTGCAATCAGTGATTGAATCATTTTGTAAACATATTTCATAAACATTTTGTATCTTCTTGGGAAATAAAAAATTCACCCTGAAAAATATCTAAACATTGCATAATATTAAATGATTATGAGTTTTTACAGTCACATTCCAAACCAAAAATTTTCATATAACTAAAGTTAAACAACATATGGCAACTCAAATTTAAATGAGTGATACATTTCAAATTTAATTTTAAAATAGATTAATCATTAATAATGATAATTTATTAAGGGGAGGAAGCAGGGGTAGGGGTTCTCTTTGACCTCGATGAAGTTCAGGAATGGTTATATTCTTGGGGTCTCAAAGAAGATACAAATAACAGGCCTGTTTCAAGCTCGCGCTCACGGCATCCCTGAAATCATTGTGATTGGGGACTACAGGCTAATCATCCAAGCCCTAGTGACAAACTTTCTTCCTACTCAGATGAAGCTATGGAAAATAATTAAGAAAATTCAAAGACTTTCCAAATCCTTTAGCAAGATAGACTTTTTCCACATATTAAGAAGTCTGAATGAAGTGGCAGATTTGGTGGCAAAGGTCAAAACCCCCTTGAGAAAAGGGCTTCTCAACCTAAATGGGATCTTGTTCCCCTTTCCAATCCCATAGGACCTCATGCATTTTTCTTTGAAGGGTCTGCTATGTAGACTGGATATGTGGCCGCATCCCTTAAAGGCTCCCCACACGTCGTCTCGCGGCATGATGATTTGTGGCATGTGGGCTCATTGCATGTTGCATGTGAGCTTCATTTTCAGCACTTCCAGTACAAGCCATATAGTATCGACGTCATCCAGAGGATCCTCACATGAGCTTGATTGCAGTATGACTATGTATCGACTTCCTCTACCTTCCTCTCTCTCCCGTGTAAATCGCGTGATGAATTCAACTCGAATTCTGGGGAAAATGGGTACATGAGGTGATTTTAAAGTTCTATCTCGGCAAACATTCTCCTCTAAACTGCGGATTACTGTCTGGTTTGTTGGTCTCGTAAGGGTAGATTAATTGATGTTCTCTGGTTTAGAATGTTTATTATCCTCATGGCCTCCAAATCAAAGTCAGTTTCTCCAGTTGACCCTCCCCCTTCATTAGAGGCCGAGCTTTGTGACATTCACACGAAGCTGAGAGCTCAAAAGTGCTACCTTCTGCGTTTGGATGAAGAAGGAGGTCACTGCTTAGAACTTGTGGATAAATACTTAACTCAAACTCAGGAGGACTTTGTTGAATCCCTCTCGCAATTTGAATGGGAAATGTTGGCTCTGTTGGCAGAATTGGAGATATGTTTCAAAAATATGGAGTTTCAGGTTTCAAGGATGGCAATGGAGAAGGTCACTAGTCCAACAGCGCCTCCGAAGCTGATGTCTCATATTCGTGGCCTCCATGAGAAGTAACTTTGGATATTATTTGTCTCTAGGTTTTTTTAGTTTTGTAACAATCTTGTTATTCTCTCTACGCGGTATATCGGTTTCTTATTGGTCCCAGTATCTCTTAGTCAGACATATTTCTGGTAGCTAGTTAACTATTTTATGTGTCTTCTCAACTCTGTTTTCAGACAGCAGACTTGGAATTTTTGTAGACTCTTTCACAGTGGTCATACCACTGCTTTCCTAACATAATCTATAACCGTTCTTGTTAAAAAAAAAATGATAATTGAGCAATTTAACATATACATGATACATTTTATAAATCAAATAACATTAACATTAACATGATATAAAATTGCATAATATATGTGAACAACAATATCAAAATCAATATATATTTTAAAAATATCTCTCAAGCCAAATATTGGCATCATAAAAATCAATGTGCATGTCAAATACAACTAGCTAGGTCCATTGCCTAATCTAGAGTGTAATATCCCAAAGATAACCCCCAAACATTTATTTATTTTCTTATTTTTCTTTGTTGAGTTGGCACTAGGTGCCATGACCATTGACACCTAATGAGATGGATTTTATTTCAATTGCAATAATTACTATTATTATTTATTTATTTATTTACTTATTTTAATATTATTGTTATTATTAGTATCATCATCATTATTATTATTATTAATGGTGCAACATGAAAACAACGTTGTTGGGGGGTTTAGGAATGTCACATGGGAAGGGGTTGGGGTTAGGAGTTGCAGCTGCCCCTAACAATACTCTTTCCTGCCTAATTTTATTAATTTTGGACTATGGGGTCCTAAAATCCATAAATTCATAATTTATGTCTTGCATGCAGATGCAAGAAATGTTTGTTCCCACTAAGTGAGAATATTTCTCATATAGATGTTGGTGGGGCCCGCATCCACTTCACACCTGAGATATGTACCTAATTGACTAATTATGGTCAAGCATGCACCTAATTTTGAGTCACTATCAGTTAACTTCAGTTAAATTGAGTTAAGTTGAGTTAATGTCGATTAATTTCAGTTAGTTTGAGTTTAACTGTGTTATATTCACTTAATTTGAGTTAGTTTGAGTTTAATTGAGTTACAGTCAAATAATTTGAGTCAACCTCCAGTAACTGACTGTCAGTTAGAGTTAGTTAGATAATTGGAGTTTGGATTCAATTTAATTAATATTAATTATTTGTGTAATAATAATAAAGTTTTTAAAGTATGATTGATTATGTGTTATAACAAATAATTGAAAAAAAAATGGTATATAAGGTTGATATTTGTAATGAAAATCCAAGAATGGAATATTTGTGTTTCAGAGGTTATGTGGTGGTTTCCATCTGTCTATTAATTTTATTAGAGAAAGAGAGAGGAGTTATGTTGGAACTAATATTAATTTGGGAAGCCTGAAATGTTGGAGATCATGTTTAAACTACTAGTTGTTAGAGCATTTTTATTTTCACAGTTAGCTTTGAGTTGGTGCATGTAAGTTGCTTTGGTCTATTAGCATTACAGAGTATAAGGTATGGATGTGAATTTTGTGATGTTATTGTAAGTATTTTGGTATGACCTTGGTGACATCTCTTGTATATTTATTGAGGGATATCCTAGTGGTATCTTGGTGGTATTTCAGAAATAAAGTAAAGAAGTGGAACAAGGCATTGATGATGAAAACATGTCTGTGAAATGTATTTACTAATCCTGTAAATGATTAGAGTGTGATGTGAATGGTAAATTGATTTCAATATATTCAGTATTTTGTTGAAATATGTGTATATATATGTACATGGGAACTAATCATATATTCTATTGTTTTGGTTGTGACTCATGTGAGCACCAGCTGGGGAAAATCTGGTGGGCCTGAGTTTCATGTGAAGGAAATGTATTGATCTCGTCATGTAGGAGAGGGGAACAATCCTGAACAAAAGAAATGAAATCGATGCACACCCTAAAGAGCACTGGAAGGGGTGGGTACGCTCAAGGGATTGTATAGTGGAGAAGAGGTACCATCCATGTGTTGGGTGGGGCAAGTCTACGAGTGCCATAGTTTTTTGAGTCAAAGCGAGATACCTATGGAGATGAAAGAAATATGTAGACAGAGAAGTATATTTGTGACATGAATATATTTTTAATCTTATTAAGAAAGTTTCTTTGTGATCCTTGTTAAAAAATTATATTTGTGATATGAATAGTTTGTTGAAAAAGTACCTGTATTTTATGTAACTTTGTATATACTAATGAAATTTGTGTGATTAATTGGAATTTATTTCAGGTATCATAAAGATGTATTTTATCTATTTTCTATCTTTATACTTCATGGATAATCATATGGTTGATTGATGGAAATATGATTCAAGTGGGACTATTTTATTGAAAGATTGAAAGTTTGAATGATTTTAGTGAGTGTTTGACTCTAGACCAATGGTCTACATTCAAACTCTTGGAGGCAATTTGAATAGACATAATGATTCAAATTTCTCCAGAAGTCATTCGTTCATTGTTTAATCAAGTTTGGGAGCTTAGGAGAGCATGGTATGGTATATTTCTGAATGCCATAGATATTTGGCCTCGATACTTGCACAATTTTTGCAGTTAACCAATCTATTGATATGGGAGATCGGTTTTTCTTGTTTCTAGATGCCCTAGTAGGGATCCAAATGTGGTTCATGGTAGTTTTATCCCTGTGAATCGAATTCCATAGTAGGGATGCGACTTATGAGATTAGGAGGAAACTTTTCTCCTTACTTTAAAAATGCTCCATTGGGGGTGAAAATTTGTGCTTTGACTCGGGTGGTCGAAAGAGTTTTTTTTAGGATTATCCAATAGGATAAGGGGACAATCCTCTATGAAAATATCTTCCTGGTTTTGCTAGAATCTAAGTGAGAGGGGGACGATTCTAGAAAGGTGTCTAGGCCCAGTGGATCTTAAGTTTTGAATTCTCTAGTGGGGGTTATAGATGAAAAATTGATCATGGAGGTTGGAAGTGGCACTCTAACAAAGGGGACAATCCCAATACTAGCCATTGCTTACCTTTATGGTAGAGGAGGAAAATTCCAGGAAAGGAAGCACATCAACCATTAATATCAGCCTAGAAGATACCTTCTAGTGTGGGATTCCAGAACCTCGGATCAAGGGTATCTTTCGAAAGGAAAACAAACGCCAAGTAAAGATCATAGGCTGGGAGGAAAGTTCTCGTGTTACTGCTAGTTGCACACTATTAAGATAATTTCTTTAACCTTTTTAATTTGATATGTATGAATATTATGATGTATTAGGAAGGTTTTATATGTTTAATTAATATTGAATTTAAATGTATAGTTTTGATGTAATAGATCTCTTATGGATTAGCATCTTTCTAGTGAATCTGTACTTCCTTGTGCAAGTATTTGCACTATAAACTTGTAAATGCAATTATAATAATGAAATATGATACATGAGTAATTTGAGGGCTGATTATGGATGTTATGCATAAATTTCACTATCAAACTTTAAATTTGATCTATGGAGAAAGAAAATGGTTAGAATTATTATGTTATGAATTCTTAATTGTAGAATCATTAATGGGATTTTATCATGGATGAATTGTAGCATGTTTTAGCTATATTTATTTGGTTAATTGTGGCTGATATGGACTGTCATGTGGCAAAATATGATATCCCCATATCAATTCATGCATGGGTTAAAATATGATACTTCGAAATTAATTCAAGACTAGAAACAATGTACAATTTTTTGTGTGCTAGTAGAGGCTGCTTTCAAATACTGAAAGAGATAGTATTGGTAGATCTTTGTTTATGTGATTTGAAATGATTAGAACTTATATCTTGGATAACCATGTAGTAATTTTTATTATTATGCATCTTATTTATCTTTGAGATTTTCTTATGATATAATTGTGTAGAACTAGTTATGAAACTAGTTGCTTATTTCCTAGTTAAATTAACCTGACTAGTTGAATGAAAAAAAAAAATTATTAACCACACAGCATATCTAAGTAAGAGAACTAATGCGTTTTGATAAGTATGATCTCATCGCTCTATGAGATCATGTATACCCTTCATTACCAAGTGACCTATGTTGGGTATGTTACATATAGGCATCAATGACCCTACTACCAAAATTAGAGGCATAATCAGTGCCTATGCAATATTATAATGTAGAAATTGGAGTCTTATATAGGTCTCCAATAGCGAGTATATCACTTAATGCAATTATGGTGTGTATAGCATCATGAGCGTAGTAGATTTATAAACTACTGGTGCATCTAGTGGTGTAAGCTAAGGAGGAGGAGGGGGACGGGATGGTGGTTAACCTACTAGAAAAGAAGATGCCAGATGTAGAGGAGGAAAAGGGAGAGGAGATCGTTGTTACCCTTCTAGAGAAGGATATTTTGAACAATCCCTCAACCTCTCAAGTAGGTTAAAGGAACAAATGATATGATGCATCAATAACATCATATCATTGGGGGATCAAATAAATTATGTTAAATATTAGGGTCTCATATGGTATCTTAAAGTCATACTAGAATTAATCCTTGGAAATCGATCAATGTACATATTGTGTATGCCACATCATGGTGAAATATATAATTTAGTCTACACATGTCTTAGGTATCTATGCATGAGCCAACTAAGTGGCCTTAGCCACTTGTTCATCATGCTATGGTTGATCCTCACCAACGTATGATTCAATAACTGTAACATAGTAGACAACAATAATTAGAAAGTTAAAAGAAAACTTTATAATCAATTACAAGTGCATTAAATAAGAAAACAAATATGCAACTAGATTAAGGAAAAGATAACAGTAATATTACCTATTCCATTTGGTGTCTCATCTTGACTAAATAAGTAGTTATAAAATCCTTCCCATTTATCCTTACATGTGGATATTGTACAAAATCAAGGGCATTACAGTCTTCACTAGATAACAAATCCAAAACCTCTGAACTCACCAACCTACACAGTTCAATTCGTTAGACCCACTTGGGAAACATTTTCCCCCACATGCACATACACACATCAATCATCCACCTAGGAGGTCTGAGGTTATTTAATGCTAGATAAGCCATTGGAAACCTCTTAAAGCATAAAGTAAAGACCTGTAAAGCGAAGGGAAATACATATCCTCCCCTAAACATGTTATGACAATGATCTAGAGAAATACAAAATATTGTAAAATAATGGTAGGCCACATTATCAATCTAAGCTTGTGAAATACACTATTTACATATTGAATTAGCAGGAAATTATTTTCTTCCCACCATTGGTATGGTGTGCTAATGTTATGACCATAATGGACAAACACTTAACTCCTCTCACCAAATCAATGTAAAATCAACTGGCCCGCAACAACTTGGAATTCACTCGACTTAGTGATTTATACACTAACATATATATGCACAAATGTCATTTAAATCTTTATTGATATCCTAGGAAACACATTAGAATAATGGGAAAATCCTCCTCCCTCCTAGGAATCTCATTGATAAAATAAAAATACTCATTTGTGGGATGGTACCTCAAACAAGAACAAGCATGAAAGCTTTCCTTCCATGATCCCAATGATGGATCAGCTACATGAATAAACATAAGTTACCATTAAGAAATATATCCTCCTTATAAAATTTAAGGATACCAACAACCATCAAAAGGATATGAGTCTCATCTATAATAGGATGAGGGTACAGATCCCTCTCCCTCTCATTAGCCTCCCACTCACATATAAAGATATATGTGTCACCATGTTGCTATCGATGTTGTTGTTTTCATTGTTATTTTCCTTTATTCACATACAAATTCATTAGGCACATATATCTATAAACTAAAAAAATTATACTAAATTAGCATCATTAATATTCATTAAAAAAAAATTCCAAAACCAATTTATAAAAATCATTAGTAAACTTATTTTAAACAAACACACCAATAATAATGCATTATGGTATCTATGAGAACAGTGATGCCCTTAACTAAAATGAACATGCACTAATTGGTATGATAACCTTCTTTTAAATTATCGAGTGTGAACAGTGCACCCCATATTATAAGAACACTATGACCAACTTCTCACATTATTATTAAGTTAAGAACCAACAATTCTGATAGAATTTAATTTTCTAAATTTAACTATTAATGCTTTTATATGCACTAGAGCACCTCACACAATGCAGCCACACATTTAAGAGCACACAACAAAAGAAGGAATATTTTATATATTAAATTTATCTTATCGGTGTGCTTAAGATATAATAGAACAACACTAACAAATCATTCGTGCGTGATTCATACATTTTTCAAGTGCATTGACAAGCACAAGAAAATTCAATTTATTAAATTTAACTTGTTGGTGCACTTAAGATGCACTCGAGCACTAAAGACGTTGTGTCCATTCATTTATGAGTACAATGACAAGTACAAGAAAATTAATGTGTTAAATTTAACTTGAGGTTGTGTTGATTATGTATTAGCGTATCAGTGAATGTGGCGTTCGGTACCAAATATATTTGATATTTTTTAAAGCTTGACAATTATTCCAAAAAAGATTGGGCTTGGATAATTTCGCGTATAGAGAAACGGCTAAAGATTTGGTGCAACAGGTGGATCTCACGTGGGGGCAGGATGATCCTCATCAACTCTATCATCGATAACATTCATGTATACTGGTACATTCTGTCTTTGGTACCTCCTAGCATTTTTTAGAATCTTAGGACTCTATGCAAAAACAAATTATGGGGAGGCATGGATAAGACACAGGTCTTCTCTTCGACCGCATGGAAAAAAATATCTCGCCCCAAAGTATGAGGTGGATGGGGATTAAAGGATCTACCAAGATTTTCTAAAGCACTGGTTGCTAAGTGTGCTTGGAACATTGTCAGTGGTTCTGGTTTATGGAACCGTATCATTCAATATAAGTATATTTCTCCTATCTTTGTCACTGAATGAAT
>LPNX010977718.1:281216-307098 GCA_001517045.1 Pseudotsuga menziesii
CTGGCATGGAAGGCCTGGACTAGTGGTCCTTTCTACTCTACTTTTTCTACTCTTCCTATTTTTTTAGTTTGGGGAATATGGTTAGCACGGAACAAGAAGTTATTTTATGATATTCTCATATCGGCTCAAGTTTATGCAGGTTGCATTTTTGGTATTTTTAAATATTTTCCTCTACATATTATTCATAAACCTTCTCGTGTCAACATTCCGCCCATCATGGATGACTCCTTTCCATGGGTCTTCGATGACGGTGCCTCCCAAGGCAGGCCACAGTTCGGTGGTGCTAGGGGTATTATCCATCTATCCTCTTCTAGATCTATACACATTGCAGCTGGACTGGGGAATGTCTCTGATAATCAGGATGAATTTGCAGCAGTCAAAATCCTTTTGAGGCTTTCTCTTTCCCTTGGAGTGGATAGAATACAAGTACATGGAGACTCTTTGCTGGTCGTAGATTGTCTTAAAGAACACAAGCCTCCCATGGATATTTTTATTCTTCCACTATTCGAGGACATCGACAGAGTCAAGATCCACTTTAATTATCTCTCCTTCTGGCATATTTACAGAGAATCTAATTCTAGGGCTGATGCTCTTGCCAAGAAAGGCTTGCTCCTGTTGGCTAGCTTCACAGATAAATGGGAGTTGTCTGACGGTCACATGGCCTCCTTGGGTCATTGTTGTTTTTATATTTCCATTTAATGGCTAGATACTTTATGTTTTGCTGAACTGATAGACAGTCAGTTTATTTTGATAGTATTTATGATAGGATTGCTTGAATAGTTTTCATTTGGTAGAAGCTAAGCACATAACCTTTATTTTGATGTGGAAGACATAATTATCATGTGTAATGACCCAGCGGTCCATTGAACATTATGGTTTTATCAATATAAAGCTATGATATTTTCTAAGGAAAAAACTATATATGTATTAGCATACCATTAATAGTGAGACCTATATAAACATCAATGGATGGCATGAGCCAGATGCACAATACGAACAATAACTTGGTTAAAAAAAATAGGAAAGAATGAAATTAAAGTTAAATAATAAAATAATAAAAATGTAAATTAGAGTATAAGAATCAATTTATTTAGTCTCTTCTTAGTTAACAAAGCATGGTTGATGCATAGACGACGAAACAAAATGGTACAATTTACAAAATTCCAAAATAAATTAAATCTATGTAAGAAAAGAAATTGAGAACACTACATTACATTAGCATTGCACAACAGGGTGATTGCAAGTAGATAGTTATTAGTGAGCATCAATGCTTGTATTATTTGAAGCACTGAAAAAAGTTACAAAAGAAATTATAGTTTGATATTTTTTTCACCCTAATAATATGATGTGCTCGATATCCCTATTTATTCGTGTGTTTGAAAGTATCTAACCCATTGATAATATTTTTTAATTATTTAGAACAAGCCCTCAACCTCTCAAGTAGGTTAAAGGAACAAATGACACGATGCATCAATAACATCATATCACATGGGGGATCAAATAAATTATGTGAAATATTATGGTCTCATATGGTATCTCAAAGTCATACTATAACTAATCCTTGGAAATCAATCATTGTACATATCGTATATGCCACATGATGGTGAAGTATAGAATTTAGTCTACACGTGTCTTAGGTCTCTATGCATAAGCCAACTGAGTGGCCTTAGCCACTTGTTCATCATGTTATGGTTGATCCTCACCAACATATGATTCAATATCTGCAACATAGTATACAACAATAATTAGAAAGTTAAAAGAAAACTTTACAATCAGTTACATGTGCATTAAATAAGAAAATAAATATGCAACTAGATTAAGGAAAAGACAACAATAATATTACCTCTTCCATTTGGTGTCTCATCTTGACTAAATAAGTAGTTTTAAAATCCTTCCCATTTATCCTTACATGTGGATATTGTACAAAATCAAGGGCATTATAGTCTTCACTAGCTGACAAATCCAAAACCTCTAAACTCACCAACCTACACGATTACATTGGTTAGACCCACTTGGGAAACATTTGGCCCCACATGCACATACACACATTAGTCATTCACCTAGGAGGTACGAGGTTATTTAATGCTAGCTATGCCATTGGAAACCTCTTAATAAATAAAGTAAATACCTGTAAAGCGAAGGGGAATACATGTATCCCCCTAAACATGTTATGACAATGATCTAGAGAAATACAAATTATTGCAAAATAATGGTAGGCCACATTATCAATCTAAGTTTGTGAAATACACTATTTACATATTGAATTAGCAGGAAATTATTTTCTTCCCATCAATGGTATGGTGTGCTAATGTTATGACCATAATGGAAAAACACTTAACCTCTTCTCACCAAATCAATGTAAAATCAACTAACCCACAACAACTTGGAATTCACTCGGCTTAGTGATTTCTACACTAACATATATATGCACATATGCCATTTAACTCTCTATTGATATCCTAGGAAACACATTAGAAAAATGGGAAAATCCTCCTGCCTCCTAGGCATCTCGTAGATAAAATAAAAATCCTCATTTGTGGGATGGTACCTCAAATCAAGACCAAGCCTGAAAGCTTGCCTTCCATGATCCCAATGATGGATCAGATACATGAATAAACATAAGTTACCATTAAGAAATATATCCTCCTCATAAAATTTAAGGAGACTAACAACCATCAAAAGGATATGAGTCTCATCTATAATAGCATGAGGGTACAGATCCCTCTCCCTCTCATCAGCCTCCCACTCACATATAAAGGTATATGTGTCACCATGTTGTTATCGATGTTGTTGTTTTCATTGTTATTGTCCTTTATTCACATACAAATTCATTAGGCACGTATATCTATAAACTAAAAAAATTATACTAAATTAGCATCAGTAATATTCATTAAATTTTGTTTTTCCAAAACCAATTTGTAAAACTCATTAGTAAACTTATTTTAAACAAACACACCAATAATGACGTATTATGATATCTATGAGAACAGTGATGCCCTTAACTAAAATGTACATGCACTAATTGGTATGATAAACTTCTTTTAAATTATCGAGCATGATCAGTGCACTCCCTCTTATAAGCACACTATGACCAACTTCTTATATTATTATTAAGTTAAGAACCAACAATTCTAAGATAATTTAATTTTCTAAATTTAACTATTGATGCTTTTATATGCACTAGAGCACCTCACACAATGCATCCACACATTTAAGAGCACACAGCAAAAGAAGGAATATTATATATATATTAAATTTAGCTTGTCGGTGTGATTAAGATGTGATAGAACAACACTAACACTTCATTCGTGCGTGATTCATACATTTTTCAAGTGCATTGACAAACACAAGAAAATTCAATTTATTAAATTTAACTTGTTGGTGCACTTAATATGCACTCGAGCACTATAGACGTTGTGTTCGTTCATTTATGAGTACAATGACAAGTACAAGAAAAATAATGTGTTAAATTTTAACTTGATGTTGCATTGATTATGTATTAGCATATCAGTGAATGTGGCGTTTGGTACCAAATATCTTTGATATTTTTTATAGCTCGACGATTATTCCAAAAAATATTGGGCTTGGCTTCTCGGGCGTATAGAGAACTAGATGAAGCTTTGGTGCAACAGGTGGATCTCACGTGGGGGCAAGATTATCCTCATCAACACTATCATTGAGGCCATTCTTGTACACTATCATCAAGTCCATTCCTGTATACTAGTTCATTCTGTATTCGGTACCTGTTAGCATTTTTCAGAGGCTTAGGACTCTATGCAAAAACAAATTATGGGGAGGCATGGATAAGACACAGGTCTTCTCTTGGACCGCATGGAAAAACATCTCTTTCCCCAAAGTATTATGTAGATGGGGATTAAAGGATCTACCAAGATTCGCTAAAGCACTGGTTGCTAAGTGTGCTTGGAACGTTGTCAGTGGTTCTGGTTTATGGAACTGTGTCATTCAATATAAGTATATTTCTCCTCTCTCTGTCACCGAATGGATCCAGGTACCTGATAAGTCCACACAACACTCTTATATCATTTGGAAGGCGATTGTTAATTCTTTTGACCTCATTGGTGGATGGTTGGCCTGGAAGATTGGCAGCGGTAGATATGTAAGAATTGGGCAAGACCCATGGGTGGGAAGCAATGATTTTGTTTGCTTCCCTACTGCCATGATACACTTTTTTTCTGGTCGTGGCTTCACTCATTTACATCAGATCCACATTTAGAATGCTCCTTATTTATCCTATCAGTGTTTGCTGTTGGCATCGGACCTCGATTTATCGGCTAGATATGTTATCATTTGGGAGCAGTACACATAATATTTGTATAATTGTTTGGTACGCCTATCAAATAAACCAGATATTCTTCTTTGGACTAAAAACACAAAGGGTAGGTCATACTTTCCTAATCTGGGTTATTTGGATCTTAGAGAACTGGAGTATCTCCCCCATCCTACTTGGTGGTGTCACAACATCTGGATGCTCTCCTACCCTCTTAAAATATAACTTTTTTTCATGATAGTTTTAGATGGTAAGATCCCGATTTGGGAAACCTTGACACATAGATTCTTAGCTGGGACCATTAGATGCCCATTCTGCAAACTTAAGTCAGAATCCATAGAATATCTTTTCATATCTCATTCATATGCACGGGAGGTGTGTAGAACTCTTACACACTTTGCAGGTATACCTTATTTTTGGAATATGACTGATATCAAGTTGGCATGGAAGGCCTAGACTAGTGGTCCTTTCTACTCTACTTGTGTTTCTCTTCCTGTTTTTGCAGTTTGGGGAATATGGTTAGCACGGAACAAAAATTTATTTTGATGATATTCTCATACTGGCTTAAGTTTATGCAGGTCGCAGTTTTGGTATTTTTAAAGCTTTTCCTCTGCATATTATTCATAAACCTGCTCGTGTCAACATTGTGCCCATCGTGGATAACTCCTTCCCATGGGTCTTCGTTGATGGTGCCTCCCAAGGCATGCCACAGGTCGATGGTGCTGGGGGTATTATCTGTCTCTCCTTTTCTAGATCTATACACTTTGCAGCTGGACTGGGGGATGTCTCCAATAATCAGGCTGAATTTGCAGTAGTCAAAATCCTTTTGAGGATTTCTCTTGCCCTTGGAGTGGACAGAATACAGGTACATGAAGACTCTTTGATGGTCGTGGATTGTCTTAAAGAACACAAGCCTCTCGTAGATATTTTTCTTCTTCCACTATTCGAGGGCATTGACAAAGTCAGGATCCACTTTAATTATCTCTCCTTCCATTATATTTACAAAGAATCTAATTATGAGGTTGATGCTCTTTCCAAGAAAGGCCTGCTCCTGTCGGTTGGCTTCACAGATAAATGGGAGTTGTTTGACGGTCACATGGCCTCTTTGGGCCGTTGTTGTTTTTAGCTTTCCATTTAATTCCTAGATACTTTATGTTTTGTTGAACTGATAGACAGTCAGTTTATTTTGATAGTATTTATGATAGGATTTCTTGAATAGTTTTCATTTGGCAGAAGTTAAGCACATAACCTTTATTTTGATGTGGAAGACATAATTATGATGTGTAATGACCCAGCGGTCCATTGAACAATATGGTTTTATCAATATAAAGCTATGATATTTTCTAAGGAAAAAAAAATAGGTATTAGCGTACCATTAACAATGAGACCTATATAAACATTAATGGATGGCATGAGCCAAATGTACAAGACGAACGATAACTTAAAATTTTTAAAAAAAATGAAATTAAAGCTAAATAATAAAATAATAAAAATGTAAACTAGAGTATAAAAATCAATTTGTTTAGTCTCTTCTTAGTTAACAAAAGCATGGTTGTTGCATAAATGATGAAAAAAATGATACAATTTGCAAATTTTCAAAATAAATTAAATCTATGTAAGCAAAGAAATTGAGAACACTACAATACATTAGCATTGCACAACAGGGTCATTGTAAGTGGATAGTTATTAGTGAGCATCAATGCTTGTATTATTTGAAGTACTGAAAAAAGTTACAAAAGAAATTATAGTTTGATTTTTTTTCACCCTAATAATATGATGTGCTTGATATCCCTATGCATTGGTGTGTTTGAAGGTATCTAACCCATTGATAATATTTTTTAATTATTTTTTTGAAAACTAATAGTGTATTACAATGGCATACAATGAAATGTTGGTGTATACATCTTTAGTGCATATTGGTGCAACTATTATGTTAGAGTACCAATGCTACATTTTTTATTTATTAAAAACCAATATTTTGGTGTTAAGCCTTTTGAAGATTCATTGTGTGAAAAATTAGCGATTATTACCTCTAATTCACAATGAATCTCCATAGAAGGCTCAACACCATGGAAACATCCAAATTCAGAAAATAATATTTTAATTTAAAAGATTTAAACCTAATTCGACATACCATATATTTCGACACAAGGATGTGTTTGTGATATTTGGAGCACTGATAATATATATTGTGTGTTGTATAAATTGATATTTTATCAGAAATGTGTGCAACATAACATCAATGCAAGAATATGTAGTGTGCACCAATGCTATTATTAAGTTAGTGCACCAATGCTACAATGGTATATCTATAAAGTGCACTAGTAAAATTTTGTTAATTATTTGTTTAAATCGTTATTTCAATTAAAATATTTAAACCTAATCGTGTGCACCATATATCACTATGCATTGGTGCATTTATAGGTGTAGGGATCATCCAGAATATTTTTTATTTTTTTAAACCTCTATTTTATTACAAATGATTGCAACCTCACATTAGAGTGCATGTCCATAGTGCACACTGGTGTGATAATTGGGGATATATAGGGAAGCGATAATAATTATTTTAAACCATTACAAATTAGTGCAACTTAATGTCAATGTGTGTGTTTGTGTACATCCATGTGATTATTAAGTTAGTGCACTAATGTGATAAATATGGTTTAAGTATATCAAATATAAAGCATTTGCTAAAACCTCTAGGCACTTTTCTCTACTAGAAACTTTCATTATAAATGGAGAAAGGAAAAGTGACACTACAAAAACATATTTTAGATATTGGTTTCTTACCGTAGTGTGGAAAGTATTATGTAGCAAATGTACAGAAGTGACTTGAGTTAGAGGATGAATATACCATGATTAAGATTGATCAATATGAGCATAATTAAAGTGGATACAAAAAATTCATAGCCTTGATATCAATTATTTTGGTATGAGTCACTTAAATCGAAGTGTTTGCAATTTTTTTATACCCAATTACTCGTCATTTCTAGCTCCAAAAAAGGGGCTAATTCTATCGATTGTTTTATTGTTTCGTAGTCAATCATTATTTTTCAACTAGTGTTAGGTCATAAAAGATATCAAATATGTTAGATAGATGGTGTTGGAGGAGCTAGTCGGCTTAGCCGATTAGACTCATTAGTCGACTAATTGTAGATTAGGTCGGCCTCATCAGTCATGTCGGTTGAGTGAACTGACAGGTAGTTACCATAATTGTTTTTTAATTGTATAAATAAGATGTTGAGCCGGATAAGAACTCTATTTGCTTTATTGTATGAACCCACATGTGTATTGAGTAATATAAGTTGTTATTTTATCCACTATTCTTGTCTCTTGTATCTGTTATGTTTATATGATTCTTTATGTGTATTACTGGTAACCTTGCAATCTGAGTGATTACAACATTGGTTTTGTTTCTGGTAGTACATATATGGATGAAATTACCATGAGAAGATGATCTCAGAACAAGATATTAAGGATTGGTGGGAGCATAAAATCGTGAAATATTTTATAGAATTATGCTCAAAGAAACAGACTGACTATTGCGCAAGCTAAGGAGAAATTATTCTCCGAGACACATGAGAAGTTTGTAGAATCTGTACCTCAGTCTCTAAAGAAGTTACTCAATGAAAAATATGGTAAACACTAAAGAGAAAGAGTTACTCCAGAGGCCGATGAGAGGTGGACATACAAATTTGTCGAAGTGGTTTGAAAAAATCGCAGACGAGTTTTGTGAAGAACGAGCCATGGAAGAAAGAGTCTCTGTCGAGAGTATCGAAGAGAGGTTCTATAACGACTTCACCGAACAGTTTCTTTGCTAACTACCAACTCTTTTGTTTAAGTTACTGATCGACAAGGGAGCATGCCACATTGTTGAGCCTCGTCCATCATTAATCAAACCGCCATCGGACACTAACTAGGAAGAAAAGAAAAAATTGTGGGAGAAATTTGTTGCAGAAAGAGAGTCAAAATACTTTCTGAGAAAATAGACAGATTCACTCAGGCTTACTAAAGCGTCGGGTAGGATATGGGGGGATATATGGTCATGTTTTGGGGTAGAGTAGAGGAATTCTAGTCGACTATGAAAGCCACCTCCAACAATGAAAAGTTGATCCAAGAAAGAAATAATTTGGACAATGACTCACAAAAGCACTCTGGATTTACAGAAAATAGAAAGAGAGAAGAGGCAGAAGATAAGGGAGGAACTTAGAGAGAAAGTCATCATGTTCCAGAGAAGAATGGCTACCAGAGTGACAGTTATGTGGAAAATCCGTCAGAGTTGGGTCATGACCGACAAGAAGAGGACGCAGATGAAGAATTGTCATCGATGGAAGAATATATGTGGATAGAGTAACATGAAGCTCTCAAAATTGAGATACCCAAATATATAAGACCTCTATCTCCAATAAATTCTTACTTGAGTGCCCGAGTGTAAGCCATTGTCGAAGAAGAACTAAGACTACGAGCTGGCGAGTTCGATGTATGGAGTCAACTACACAATGAAGGAAATGATGTCGACCATCTTGTAATTCACTAACCAAAGGAAGGAAACTGGGTTACATTTCAATCGTACCCATCTAACCACAATATCCACCTACTCTACCTAGGACATGAAGGAGCACTCCCACATCCAAACAAAATTTTAGAGAATACAGATCAGTCAAACTCACAAGGAAGGATATCCCAGTTACAGCAGTTCACTTGGATATCAACAGAAGGAGTCGAACTAGACTGACAACTTGTCGAGAATGAACCAAAAAACAAAACTTCTGACGAAAATGAAAGTTCCATCAAAAAAATTTGTGAGCAACACAGGGTTACAGAGAGTATCCCACCACCCCCACCACCACCACCTAAAGGAGACGACAACGTTGAATACATGGGGCACAACACTGCACACATCCCCCTCTATGAGGGTGATGAGGATCCCAGGAGACATTGGTTTGTCTCTGAATCGACATGGGAAGCAAACACGGTAACAAATGAAGATTGACAGATGGTGCAATTCGCTGGTGCTTTGTGAAAGCGAGCACTTACTTGGTACATGACATACACTGGGAAAATGCTCAATGCCACCAAGGGAGAATTTAAGAAGCAATTTTTATCATTCTTCAAAACCCCAGATGCGAAACATCTAGCGGCAAAAGAGTTAAAGATGACAGTCCAGAAACTGACAGAGACTATCCAAGAGTACGATAAAAGACCGAAAGGCATACTCAGTCAGCTGAATTATAACATAGATGAACAATTATTAATCCAATGGTTTCTTGCAGGGATTTCCAAGAAGATATGGAAGCACATTAGTATGGACACATTCAATACATACGAAGACGCACTCACAAAGGCGTTGAAAGTCGAGATGGACAAGGACTACCCAGCACACCCTGTGGACAACCGTATAGAAGAACAATTAGAAATAATGCAAAAATCGTTACAAGAACTTAAACTCAAAGCACAAGACATCTGGTGGAAAAAATGCTCGATGGCCGGACATACTAAAGACAATTGTCGACAAGACATCAGCTAACAAGATGTACGTTTTGTTCAAACAAAATGATTTTATGACATCTTCCAAGATCATGGGCTACACGTGACAAAAGATTTTATGTTCAATATGAAAAATGAAAAAGCTTCCTGGTGCGCAATTTGTGAAGTCAAAATCCACGCAACAGCCGACTGTCACTTGAACCTAAAGAACTGACAGAACTACCACATAGTTTATCAAACAAATGTTGTTGCACATAGCAATAATAATAGTGAACAGAATGAGCAAAGCAACCAAAGATACGAAGGCTGTAGATATGAGCGTCGGTACGATAATAATCATCATGGTGGATATGCAGGTCGAGGCTGATTCTTTGAAAGTCGAGACAACAGACCACGACGACCACTCTAGGGCTTCATGTGCTACAATGAACGTCACCGGTATGCAGACTGTCCATACAAAGACAGACTGATCTAAAATTTTGTACAAGTTGTAGTGTTGGTAATCACTCTTTAGAGGATTGTCCCACCATGCTCGAAAAAATTAATAAAAAGAAGAATGTTAATGTCTTGTTGTGTGTTCAAAAGTGTGATGTGATTCGAACAAAGAATTTGCAAATAGTCACTAAACAAGGAACAAAAACTAGTAATGATAATCCAAGAATAAGTAAGATAAAGAGAAAAGATGACTACCCTAATCATATAAAGAAAAAGCAATTATGTAACGATGCATCAAATAAGTTTCAAGAATTAGCTACACAAGAAACAATCGATGATAGTCGACTGAATATATCTCAAGAACTACTTAACTTAATACGTAATGATAACTCAATAGCACAATTTATTGATATATTATACAATATTAAGAACAAATATGGCATGGATAAAAAATCTAAGAATATATGTAAGCCTAAACAAAAAACATAAGAGTGATGCTGACCCACTAGTCGACTTAGAAATCGAAGGATATCATGTCCGACAAGTTGTTCTCGACTTTGGATCTCAAGTGAACATTATTACAAGAGATACATGGGAACAATTGGGTAGACCTCGACTTAGTGAATCGGGAATATATTTAAAATTAACTGACCAGGGACTCATCGAACCTATTGGGGTATGGAGAAACATCGACACAACCATAAAAGGAATTACCACAACATTCGACTTTGAAATCATTAACCCTAAGGAAGGATCTAGCTCCTTTCCAACCTTAGTGGGCTGGCCATGAGGTTGAAAGATGAAGGCATCGATTTCATTAGATAAAAAACGGATAAAGCTTAATGGAAATGGGAAGAAAGTAATTGTTCCTATTCATCCTTCACAAGGTGAACCATGGATAGAACCCATAGATGAAGAAGTCTATGTTTGACAACTATATAAAATACAGAACAACGAAGACTATACCGAACCAAATACATATGGGGAACTTCATCTAGGAAACCAAGACTCGGTTGGGTATAACTCAAATGCAGAACTATACGACTGAGATACGGAAAACTATGAAACTCAAGCAAGGGGATGCTGGACCATTCAGGTCATCCAGAGAAAACTGACACGTCAATGTTTTTCTGTGTCCATCATACCAAAGTTATTCGAAAGAAAAATTAGGGAATACCCTTCTTTAGCACCAATCAAAATAGAAAGCAGATAGTCTCTTTGGTATAAAGAGAGACAATCACCAGTCCTACTTATTGAACAAGTTTCCAAAAACATAGGTGAACACGACCGACTTCAAATCTGGTCAAAACGTTTACATGACAAGTTGCTTGATGGTGGGATACCCATCAATCGAGACTACAAATGTGGACGACAGCTTCAACATACTTCGTCGAAAGATTTGGAGGGAAGAAGCTAACAAAACAGGCACAAATACCACTCTTCACACAAGGACAAGACCCCAAAAATCACATAAGAATATGTGAAAAGGAATGGAGAAGACTTGGTTACAAAGATGAATGAATATGGCCACACCTATTTCCATCAACATTAGATGATTTACCAAATAAGTGGTATAAGATGGAAGAAGCATGAGGAGAAATGTTCTTATGGGACAAGGTCAAAGAAAACTTCACCAAGGACTTCAAATTCATACTAGAAGATGAAAAACTAGTTGAAGCAACAAAATAGATAAAAACATTTATACAACTGACTGTTCCTAACAGTTCGACACAAACTCATAGCCCACCAAAAGCATCATGCAATAACATTCGGTCTAATAAAATACCACAGTCGATAAGACTTTGACTAGAAACCAAGCGTACAAATGGAAAAATCTTTCAGTGGAAATCTGATCATCCGGAAACAACAAAACAAATTAGAACAATATTCAAAATCGTATCAAAAGAAGATACCGATCGGATGACAGCAGAAGACTTCCCAACATCATTTTCACAATTCAAGGAAGGAATTTGACAAATCAATGAAGGCAAGGCACCATAATGGACGGACGCGAAGGTTAAAACGAAAGAAGTTGACATCTCCAATGATGATAGACCAAAAATGGAAAGAATATGAGACTATTGGAATGAGTAGATAGCATAAATTGTTAACTTATTAAAAGAATTTCAGGATGTCTTCACACGGGACTATAAAGACCTTAAAGGGTTAGTACATGAAATGGGTGAAATGAAGATTGATATAAAACCTGATGCAAGACCTGTAAAGAAAAGGCCTTACAAATTGGCTCACAAATATAAAGAGATAGTGAAAAAAGAGATCGACAATATGTTAGCAGCCAGAATCAATGCTGACGAGAGCAGATGTTGCAAAACACAAAGAACAATCTCGGAGGAAAAGAAAAAGAAAAGAGAAAAAGAAAGAAGAGAAGGAACAACAGTAGATAACATCAGCCATCCACCTGGCCCAGCTAGGGTCGACCACAACGGTGGATACACATAAAATCAAGGATGATGAATTGGACTGACTGTTGGAGGCCCTTAACAAAGAGTCTAGAGAAAGGAAAGAAAGAAGACATGCATAGATTGAAAAACTTAAAGCAAAACAAGTCAAATTCCTCACAAAATGCAGAGATTTGACACAAGCAATCATTCTAGTACCAGAGGAAGCCGACACCAAAAAATCATTGGAACAGGCATACCAACTATTCGAAAGTGTCGTGTCTAGTCTGGAAACTCAGCTACATGCAAGGAAGGAAGAGCAGAGGGAACAAACCTCTGTGCTGTTAAGAAATCAGTTTACAACGTTCTCAGAAGCTCACAAAGTGCTGAAAGAACACTTTGAGGAATCCAATGTCACAGAAGAAGTCCTGAAAAGTTGGCTCACCTACTACAACAAAGTATTTCAATAGTTAAGGAATACACGGGAGAAAATTAAATCACTTCAGATCCAACGAGGTGACACAGAAGAAATGAACAAAACAATTCAAGACCAACTTATGTTAGAAACAACAAAACTAGATAAACTTGAGAAATAAGCACACCAATGGTTAACTCAATCCAATCCTAGCTTGGACAACCTCAACAAGTTTCGCCTGCACATGAAGATATTACTTGACACTGCAGAGAAGAAAGCATGGTTTTTAGGCCCCGACATAAATAATATTGTAGACTTATCAATACAAGAGAAGATGTTGAACTTGTCAAGCATCACAACCTTGACCATCGATATCCAAAAAGCACTCTGCAATTGGGAAGAATTTCAGCACTAGCTAGCAGTCATAGTTGAATCCATTGTGGATATTTGTGTACAGAAACGACCATCAATCCGATAGCATAGTCCATAGACAAAGCAATTGTAGAAACTACTTAAGATAGTTAATTTTATTACCTCCCCTATTTCTTCGAGACGAAGAAAGGTTTTGTTCCTAGGGGAGATGTTGGACGAGCTAGTTGGCTTAGCCGACTAGACTCGTTAGTCGACTTATTGTAGATTAGGTTGGCCTCATCGGTCCTGTCGGTTGAGTGAACCGACAGGTAGCTACCATAACTTTTTTGTAAATATGTAAATAGGTTGTTGAGCCAGATAAGAACTCGGTTCAGTTTATTGTATGAACCCAAATGTGTATTGAGTAATATAAGTTGTTATTCTATATACTATTCTTTTCTCTTGTATCTATTATGTTTATAAGATTCTTTATGTGTATTACTGGTAACCTTGCAATCTGAGTGATTACAATAGATTGTTACTTTACTATTGTATGGTCTCAATGATGTGATCTTTGCTCCAATTACTAATAAGGCTAAGTTATTGGATTGTTTCCCATGTAAAACGATAATTTTGATAGATACTTATAGTGTGATTCATGGAAACATGACACAAGTATGGTGTAATTCATGGAATCATGACACAAGTTATTACTTGAGTTTATGATTGAATATGCTTATTGTTTTATCTTTATTTTCAATAATTCAAGATTATAATCAAAATTGAAGAAATTTATTTTATTTCAATACTATATTAAATGTTATCTTCATTTAAATTAAGTTTTTTGTGAGATTATCTTTACTTCAATTGATAAAAATATTATTATTTATTTACAAGTTAGGTCCATTTTAAACTACGTAGTAATGTTCAATATTTACCAAAAAATTATTACAAATCACTAACTCAATAATTAAGAATAAAACATAAACTTAACAAATAATATAAAAAATAATAATCACATAAGTTTGAAGTTTTCCAATAAAAGCACATACAGTTTCAATGTTATTTTATAAAATATTAATGTTAAAAAACCATCACTTATTATTTATTTTAATGTAAGAAATGTTTAAAAAATTAAATTAATAATAAAAATACATTTTACTCTTTTTTATTTTAATTTTACTTTAATATTACTCTTTATTTAATATAAGTGCACATACCCTACCTCTCGTGCTTCAAATCTATAATTTCCAATAAAAAAACATATATCTTGCCATTAAACCTACTAACCATTATATTCAAAATAAGCCAACAAACTTATAATTTTAAAATTATTAAATTAAAAATATCAAAATAATAAAACATTACTTGTTTTATCAAATTGAACTATAAATTTATTCACTCCTAAATTGTAGTATTAAATTAAATTAAATTAATATATAAATATTTGATTTATATATGTAAAAATTGTTGTAAACTAGAGTTTTAAATATTTTAAATACAACATGTTGAAATATCACTGTTACAAAGTATCATTATCAAGTTTACCACGTGTTGCATCTACTCTACCCTTTCCCCACCTAATTTTGATCAATCATCTTTTGAAATATGATAATTTATGTCACTATTATTGCCTATAAATGGTGATATTGTATTTGTAGTATAAACACTCGAGTACTAAAAACCAAAATTATTATTATACTCATCCAAAAGTCATCACCATATTTCTACTTTCCAAGAAATTTTGATTGACCATGGTTGGATTATTATGTCTTTCCATCTATTCATTTAATTAATTATTTTTTCTCAAATCCATATGACAAGGTCTTATATTTGAAGGTCTATTATAATACTAAAAGTTTGGTACACTCCATTTAATATCATTATTGAGATTTTTCAACTTTTAGTTTATTTAAATAATCATTCCCTGAGCATTGACTTGAGCTTTTACCAAACATGATAAGGGTAAAAGCTTTTATTTATTTATTATTTAATGGATTTAATCTCCAAAAACATATATTCAAACTTATTTGATACATTAGACCAGGCAGGGAAGGGAATATTCTTTGAAATGTTCAATGGTACTCATGTATAAGTTGAAATTCTTATACATGATTGAAAATCAAAGTACGCCTAAGGTTTTTATATACTTGGGATTTTAGCTTTTGATGTGTATATCACATTCAAAATGGATATATCATTACTTACGGATATTTTAGGGGTCATCTTTTTCATAGTGTTTACTTTCATTGCAATTTTAGAGTTTATTCTCACTAGTTAATGATGGAGATTGATAATCACATATTTGGTAATGGTTATCTTTTTCATGTTTGTTTTGTTTTTTAAAGTTAGTTTATAATTGATTTTTATTGATAAAGATAGATCAAGTATGGCATATTAATGTATAACTTGCGTTATTTAGGATAGTTTAGAGTTTTTTCTAATTAGTTATGGATAGAGACATTTTTATCAAAGGTAAGCTTTCTCATAGCCTTTACTTTAAAATTAAGTAGTGTACCATTTATTTCCACTAGTTAAAAATACGGTTAAGGATAGTTTATAGCTTTTTCTAACTAGTTATGGATAGAGACTCTTTTTATTAAAGGTAAGCTTTCTCATAACCTTCACTTTCAAATTGAGTAGTGTACTGTTTATTCTCACTAGTTAAGGATAGGGTTTGATCATTTCATACTTTATGATTAAAGTATATGAAAGCTAACACTGAGCTTGAACCAAATTTATATTTGATTTTCTCCTATTTAGTTTATTGTGAAATTTGTGGTAGCCTTTTTAAATATTGTCACACTTTCAGATCATGGATTGAATACGAAGGCTAAGATCGTTGTCATTTTTACTACGGAGCTTTCTTGCAGCCTTCACTTTCAATTTGAGTACTTTAGGGTTTATTCTCACCAGTTAAGGATAGTATTTCATCATTTCATACTTCTTAATCAATGCATATGAAAGCTAACCTTGAGTTTAAATTAAAAGAAAAAGGAAATCTTGCTTTCTCCCATTTGGTTTATCATGAAATTTTTGGTAGCCTAATTAAAGATCGTTAAAATTTTAGATCATGTATTGAATGAGAAGACCAGATTTGATTTGTTTTTTATTACAAAGCTTCCTCGATTATGAAAGAATTTGTTGCATACCCCAAATCTGATTCTATATGGAGCCTTTATCTCACTATGCCATTATCCATGAGAAATGTGGATCCTATTCGATTAAGAAAGAGCACTTGACATCATATATATTCTACAATGCTTAACTCAAGTTCAACCCAAAGTATAAATCCATTTTTATTTATTACTCATGTTTACTTAGCCTCAAATGTGAAGATAGGTCACACATTCCATGTTTCGTCATAAGCCTCTGGTTGAGGTGTGCAATAGTGTATCTTTGCATATCTTTTCTACCCACTTTTCACTAGTTTATTCTTGAGCCGAGTCTTAATTACATTAATAGGTGTACTTAACTCTCTAATTCAATGTGTTTTATGATATTTTTAATAGCATACATTTTATAATCGAAATAGATTGTTATCATGGGAATCCCCAACATCACAGAGTGTGTAGATTGCATAGCAATTTATTTGGATCACAAAATTGAGAACCCGTTACATAAAAACAGATATTAATTAATTAATCAATCATTTTTGTGACCATTGCATAACAATTTATTTAGATCACAAAATTGAGAACCCATTACATAAAAACATATATTAATTAACTAATCATTCCTTTTTGTGACTATGCATTGGCTCTTCCTCTTCACCATTGGCTCCTTCTTCCTTTGTGCACAACAAACTATTCATGTGTGGAAGACATGATTAAAAAAGAAAAATACTATGGATACTTAGTGAGCTTTATAGTTTCCTATTAATATACACTAAGCATGGTCATGCACTAAGCATGGTTGATTCACTTGTGCTAGTGTATTAGTGTATTTACTTTAACCAATTTTCTAGACCCAAAAATTTTCAACACTTAGAAGTTAGGATTGAATAAAAAAACTATGATTACTTGGTTACTTGGTGAGCTTTATATATGCTTGTTAACATAACTCATCACTAAGCATGATTGCATAGCAGAAAATTACACATTCTCAAGAGTTAGATTTGAAACAAAATATTGTGGTTACTTAGTTACCTTTATATATGCCTATCAACATAAACTAATAATAAAGTAAACATGATGCTATTTTATTAGTATACTTCAACCAATTTTATAGAGCCAATTCTTGATATAATTATTTCTTCTTTCTACTATCTCTTTAAACACCTTTTTTATGTTTGCATTTTTTAATTTTATGAAATAAATTTAATAAATTATGAAATTTACTAAAATTAAAATAATATTATTCATATTTCAAATCAAAATTTAATTTATTATTATAAACATGATGACATGTCAAAGGTTTATCTACACAATATATTTATTATTATTAAAATTAATATAAATATATTTTAAAGAATTCTAATAAAAAGATGTTTATATATTTTAAATAATTCTAATAAAAAGATGAGTTGTTAATGTAAGTATAAAATTCAAATAAAACTTAAAAAGTGTAAGTTAATTTAACCTAAAAGTAAACAAAAAGATTTCTAATTGTAAAAAACAAAAAGACAAAAACATCACAACTTAGCAATAAAAAAAAAAAAATAATCACACATTATTAAGATAAAAATAGAATAATAATAAATGAAAACATCAATAAATTAAATGAGTGAGTTAAAAAGTGGATGAAGAATTATGTTTTTAGTGATTTTTTCTTTTTTTCTTTTGTTTAGACAGATTTTGATGATTTGATATATATATTTTTTTTCAGATGAAAAGATCCACGGGAAATCCAGTAATACTTCTCCACATTTGTGGATGATAGAGGTGGTAAACCGACGGTCATCTTAGCAAAAAGTCTAACCCCAAGAGGACTCAGGCTCGAACCCGTGACCTCCCCGAACCGAGAGAGTGTACGCACGTCTTACCAATTGAGCTAACCCTTGAGGCTAATGATTTGATATACTTAAAATATACTAAAATTAAAAAAAATAGAATTTGTCCACATTTTGACTGACACCTAAACTGAATGTTACATCAAAACATGTGCATTTAGATGAATCTTGTTGGCATGTCTCATTGTAAATAGTTGGACCTTTGCTTGACACCAACCTTATCATATGAACATTACGTGTTGTAGATATGGTAGCTGATTGTTAAGTTTGTTTATCATTGCTTTAAGGTGCTAAGATTCCGAGGCCAAGTCATTATAATTAGGCTTTTGAGCAAGCATTATCACATACTTTGAGGACACGCATATAACCAAAATAAAAGCCTTAATCTTAGATTGGTTGATGTGAAATAAGAAATGTCACATGATTCTTCTCATCTCGTGGCATATGGGAGCGTGCCATTTAAATAGAAATAATATCATAAAATATATCAATTGGGGGGTGACTAGGAGTTCAGAACACTTGGGGTGACACGTCCTAAGTACAAAGCTAGGGGACTCCATGGTGACAAAACCCTTAATCTAAAGCTAAGGGATTCCATGGTGACAAAGCTATTAGGTAAATGTGAAAACGAGGACACATAAAGCATATATTCAACTATATTACGTGGAATGATAATGATGTTTATATGTTTAATCAATGATATATACTAACCAAATCAACTTTTGACAAGTGAAATCTATGATTAGGCACTTATGAGGTAAGCATGTTAACTAATCCATTCATGCATAGACACTTGGCATCTAACATTTAATGTTAAATAGAAAAAGATGGGCTGGGTTCCATGTGGCTCGAGGGGTAATGTTAAATAGAAAAGGATGGGCTGGGTTCCATGGGCTCAAGGGGTGGTAATTAAATATTTTAGGTTTGTGACCGCCTACTCGGACTATATACATAGGAAGACAAGTATGGAGAAAGAGGTGGGAAAAATAATTTTCAAAACCTAACAACGTCCCTGTCAAAATACATACAAATAAAAACTTTAAAAAATTGAAGTGGAAGGATGAAGGAAAGTCGTGAGATTAATGAAAACTATGGTCACATCCTCATCCAAAATAATAAGACAAATTATTTAATTTAAAAAACATGGAAGAATAAAAACTCTAAAAAAATAAAACAAAAGAGCCAATAGGAGCGTTGTTAGCAAAGTTGTATGCAGTGGTCATGCTCAAAGCAATTGTTTTCTGGTTGTATCCAGTTATGCTCAAATCCATTTTTGGTGGGTCTTATATATATATATATATATATATATATATATATATATATATAAAATAATGTTTTAGTATAAATTGTGTAAAAATGATTTATTGATATTTTATAAATGTGGAAAAATTGCTTGATTGGTGTAATAAACTCGAGAGCATCTTAAGATTGTTGGAGTTTTATTTATAGTTTAGAAGGTTTATTTTGGAAAATATTTATTGAGATAACTTAGTTTTTGGCTATGTAGGAGTTTTATGAAACATTTAAGTTATGAGTTAGTTTTTTTTCGAGAAAAAATAGTGCATTTCTTTGATATTCAAATTGAATCAAAGGTAATCATATACATATCAATGACACTAGGTATCATATCCAGCTAAAAACCACAAACAATGCTCAACAACTTGAGCATCCAATACCAAGCTCCCAGCCTAAGTAAAAAAAACCGCAAACAGTGCTCAACAACTTGAGCAGCCCCAACCAATAACCTAAGCTACCACAACCAGGCTCCCGACCGAAGTAAAAAATACTCCAGCTAAACAAGTAAGTGCTGGGGGCAGGAGAAAAACTGCTCCAAACGAACAGATACAAACAACAACAACAAAAAACAACGAAAGCACCAATAAAACCACCATGAACCAAAATGGACCTCTCCCACAAGCAGGGACAAAACCAAGCCATCCCAGTCATCTCGGTCACTGCCGCTAATGGAGCTCTATGGGTCGCCATGCATGATTTCCTCTGCAAGCCGAGAAAGAGTCAAAACAGGGCAAATCCATCAACACCCACAACAAACCAAAAAAAATGTCGTCGTCGTCGAAGCTGCCATCACCACGACAGGAAACCCAACGTTGTCGAAGGATGTCGTCGCCTACTCAGAGAACAGATCAATGAGAAAGCTAACGCCGCCACACATGGGCACTGAAGGAACGTTGTCTCCCACACAACACTGCCACCATAGACGCAGCCTCTACCACCGTTGTCGTTGTCGCCACCACAAGAAGCATCGAGCCACCGTGGATATCGATCACCCACACACACAGAGCAGTAGTAAAAGGGGAAGTTGTCGCCACACAGGAGCAACACTGCCGAGGAAAAGGAACCCGCTGGAGAAAGGATGTTCGTCGTAGAGGATGTTGCCTCCATTTAAAAGCCCCATCAGAAAAAAGACGTGTGCCATAACCCAAAGAGAGAGTATGGTGCAAGGAGGATATGATGGCGAGGGTAGGAACCCTATCCGCTTGAAACTGCATAGCATAAAGATTCTCAAAACAGTGATTGAAATTTTGCCTTCTGCCTCTATTCTATCTTGAATTTCTTGTCGTGGTGGTGTAATCTTGGTTCACATATAGATGAATTACAACCTAGATTTTTTAAATTCCTTTATGAGTTAGTTAAGATAATATATTTTATGGTTACATATTCTATGTATACTTTGATTCAAATACGAATATTGAGTATTGTTTTTTTTTATGAAAAAAAAAGAAAAACTCTAGAGCAATGTAATAGTTAAAATAATGTAATCTAAATATATTATAGATTGATCATTAATCAATTCAAATTCGGTTGGCTGGTGCTATAAATCTTTTGCTAGGTGTAATAGCCTACATGCCACGCTTAATAGGAACCTTGGGAAGAGATATCCCACATAGGGGTGACTACCCTTTTAGCTTAAGGCACAAAAACTCAATGCCTTCCTAGAGATTGAACCCAAATGGGGAGAATGCAATATTGGCCTCCCAACCATTCGAGCTATACCTCTACACTTAAAACTTAAAATTTAGATATGAAATGTTAACATTGCACTATCATGTTGCATTAAGGGAATTCGAAGGTGATGAATCCATTTTCGCATTAAGAGGAACAATTTCATCAATCCAAAATTGCAATTTTGATAAAGATTAACTTGTTCGATTTTGGTGAAGGAAAGCTTCAAAAGGTCCTAAATGTAGAATGTTTAACCTTCTTCTATTCAAAACCAATCAATCCATTTTGGCATTCTGGTAATGCAAAATCAAATTATATTATATTTAAGTTGAAAAAAGGTTGAAAACAATTTAATTATTTATCATAATTCTAAAGTAAAATAAGTAATTGTATTGTCAACTCAAGCTTCTTACATATTGTGAATGTAAGTATCTAAACAACCTTCACCAATATTCAAGCCATATCAAGTGGCATGCTCATGCTTGTGCTTACCCTTGTAGATGCCTGTGAGCATATCCAACAACGATTGAGATTGATTGGTACTCGAAGCTAGATACAAGTGCCATTCAAAGTGGGTCTTGCAGTTAAGAACTTGTGTTTCTTCCTAGGAGATTATAAATTCAAATTCAAAAGGGTGTAGGATATGTACACATTCATAGGCTTTAGTAGTCAAATCGCTTTATGGAGGGAATCCCTTATCTCACAACAAAGAGAAAGAATTCCTTATTTTACAAATATAAAAAAAATCTCATACACTAAATTAATGTCTAACTTAACTATAACCTAAAAGTAAATATTAAACATAATTTAATGCAATAAACATCTCATTTACCTTTTCTAAAAGCAAGTGAATAAAATTGAATGGTATAATTAATTTCCTATACTGTTAAATCGTTATTGCGCCGAGAGGCGCTCTACAGCCCAGTATGGGAGAGATCTTGTAACGTTACGTAACGTTATTTTTATTAATAACAAATATTTTTCTTAATTATAAGCCAAAATAAATGTCGGCCATAAAAACCACCTAATATGGGGAAGATGTTGTAATATTCCTACCTAACAAAACAATAAAAAAGTAAAAATTTAATTATCCGTAAAAAAAATGTGGATCAGGAAAAAAACACAAGATGGGGGAGATGTTGTAATGTTCCTATCTGACAAAATAACAAAAAATAAAAAACTTGAATTATCCGCATTTTTGCACATGGTTTTAAAACCATGAGATGTTGTAATGTCCTACCTGACAAAATAATAAAAAATAAAAAACTTGAATTATCCGCATTTTTGCACATGGTTTTAAAACCATGTGCAAGGCCTTCTAAACAACCCATGGTTTTATTGTACATGGTTTAGGAGGGCCTTCGAGATGGTTTTAAAACCATGTGCAAGGCCTCCTAAACAACCCATGGTTTTATTGTACATGGTTTAGGAGGCCCTTGCAAATGGTTTTAAAAACATGTGCAAGGCCTTGCATATGGTTTTAAAACCAATTATGGAGAAATGTTGTAATGTTCGTTCTTAACAAAATAAAAAATAATAATAAATACTATATGTTGACCATAAATAATATTAAATATTAATAATAATAATATTATATGTGGACCTTAACAAAAAAGATGTGTCTTTTGGTTTGAATCAAATTAATGGATACCTAAGAAGAGATTTGATCCCTCTCGGCGCTTGATAGAGCCTAGGATTTGGATCTACGCTGGTTAATATAAACACATTAACATAAGAAGAAGTAAAAAAGCTCTCACATAAACATTTCAACTTTTCAATATTAAAAAGTTAAGATTAAGATATATTATTTTAATTTGAGACGTTTCAACCATCCATACAATAAAGTGCACACAATTCTTTCTTTATACAATATACAATAAACTAAATAAAATATGGTTGTAAAACACATGTCAAAACATGCAAAGTGCAAATCATTCATCCTTGTACAATAATCTATAATAAAATAAGCAAACCCCATTTACTCAAAAACATGAAGTAAAAAAGTAAAAATCGTGTTACTCAAAACATAAAAGAACATGCCAAAACAAAATAGAGTGCAAATGAAGATTGGAAATTTGAAAGTTTGTACATTCATAAATTATTAGGCAAATTTGTCAAATTAACTTGATTATTGTAAATGATTATAATTCTCTTGATTATTATAAATTATTATAATGTGAATGGAATTTTAAAATAACGGTGGATATGTATAATTTGTCAACTTAACTCTATTGATTATAAACAATTATAATATGAATGGAATTTTCAAAGAAGGGTGGATATGTATTTAATTTAATTAGATTTCAATTTTAAAATATTTGTTTAGAAATTGATTTTTTTAATTTTGTAACTAAACAAAATTATAATTATTTAAAAATGGTTTATAAATATAAAAATAAAATTTTAAAGCATATTTTTAAATATAAAGTAAAATTTTAAAGCATACTAATTTTTTTTGTGAAGGTTTGATAACACAAAGTTAGGAGTATACGTTAATAAACCCTTAAATCATGGTGAGAGTGCATTTAAATATTCAAGGAGTACCATTTATAAGGGCTTTGATGGTAATGATGATGAGGATTAACGTTTACTAAGACCCATTTGGTCTTGACCTTAAGAAAAGAGAAAGGAATTAATTGGATTGTTGTAAAATTATATTCCTATAATCAAAAAGCTTATAAAGAAGTGTTCCTAGGTCACCATAGTTTTGACAAGTTAGAAGATCATGTAGGTTAGAATTGTAGCAAAGATTAGGAAATTGCAATCGAATGTGGGTGTAGGCAGAGCACTCTAAAAGAAATTGACCTTCATCCTCAACTCTCATAGACTCACAGAGTTCGCAAATCCTTTTCACCCATAGTGTTTTAGGAATTGCCCAGCGCCCTGTTTCACTATGACGCTGATGAGAGTTCGTTCTTATCTTGGCTATATTAATTTTTTTCTTTGAACTGATTAAGATAGAAAGATACTTTGATATTTTAGATTAGTTTTAATGACTTCCTTGTAATATCTTAATTTTCTTTTAACCTCTAACACTTTCTCATCCGACATTTTCTCTTTAAACTTAAATGTGATAGTATTTTTTAGGTTGTTGATGTTTTGCAAAGTGACACTTTCATCAATCCCCCAATGATTGAAACAAACCATGGTGTCTTGATACCTTCATTTGTTAAGCTGTAGATGGTTTTGACTAGAATTTAAAGCAATTTTAGGGAGCCTATTGTCTTCCATGTTTTTTATCATGTTCTTGTACATTAGGTACCTAGTCATAGCGATGCTTTCGATGGGGGGAGACTCACTTCTATAAGGAGAATATGATAGGGCATATTGTTTTAATCTTGAGGTTATACATGATAAGACATTTTTGAATTTGCTCAATCTTTCTCTAATATTCTCGAGAGATGTTGCAACCCCAAACTTCACGCCCGTATAAAATAACAGAAGTGACGAGAGTTTCGAAAAATGAACTTCTTTTTAACCCATATCACCAATTTTGTCGATTTGCAATTGTTTTCAGCCAAAATAAGCTTTCCACCCTCCAGTATTCCCTTTCTCAATGCTATAGTTCCAATTGAGCTTGCGATGGATATGAATTCTAAGGTATTTGTAAGAGGCCACTTCCTCCAAGTCGTTATTGTCATAATCAAAATTAGCATAAGTGTCTTTCATGGACTTGACAATAATAACTTTAGTTTTGTCTGTGTTAACATGCATACCAATGTTAGAGCATAAATATTTGAGAATCCTTAATTGTTTATAAAGTTTAGAGGGGCACCTTGCTAGTAGAACAATATCATCAGCATAGAGAAGGAGGAGGATGACAATTCCAGCTAAGGTCTTTCCAGCACAACGCGCTTCTTTTAACCAACTTTCTAGATTACCAGTCTATATGCCAAAAAGGGTAGGGGAGAGAGGGCATCCTTGTTTAAATCCAATATTACAATTAATATATTCTGACCATCCCTCAGTGCTCTTAAATTTGGCAATGACTTTCTCGTACAATCCTATCATGACAACTCTCAATTCTAAAGGAACGTTTAACTCTTCTAACCTATTCCACAAGTTATTTGTAGGTGTCATATTAAAAACTTTCATAAATTCCATAAAGCAACATAAGAGTTTGGATTTAATATTACGACATTCCTCCACAATTATCCTAAGCATAATGAGGTGTTCCATCGTAGAGTGACGTCTTCTAAATCTTGCTTGGCCTTTAGCCCGTTTACCTTCACTTTCAAGCCATACACTAATTTTCCTTTCTAAAATGATATCATATAGCTTGGCTAAGAGAGGGCTAATAATAATGGTCTAATAATGAGGCTTTGAGTCCAGGGAATAGGGAAACCTTGCATGACCACTAGATTTGAAAAGCTTGTGGATGTGAGGGATGAGAACAATTCCTCCAATTTTCAGGGTTTCTGCCTGATATCCTTCAATGTCTTTATATTTCCCATTTGCAAGATGCTTGACCCCAAAGTCAACGGTCTTCTAACAAGAAACATTAGAGGAAATTTGGGGTCTAAAATGGGCCTTATAAGAAAACGTGCCAAAATAAGTTTTTGTGAGTTGGAATTCAAGAACCAATAGAATTT